>JAAVTI010000143.1:0-223516 GCA_011947335.1 Phytophthora constricta | reverse complement strand
GGGAGCTTAAGGACGTACTGAGAACCATCACTGAGCTTGCATCATAGTGTCTGATGGAACTAACGCTCGGCAGATCTTGTTTGTATGTGGTGGTTGGGCGCTACTTGCTGGTATTCGCGCGACCTTCGGGGACATTGGACGGCTGGGTGGGAACACCTTCGGGCGACGTAGATGGTGTATGAGTCCATAACAAACTCACGACTTTTTAGTCCATCTTTGCTCATACGTAAAATTTGTATCTACTCTGACGGATACATGAGCACCTCTTCTCGTCACGGTCTCCGCTATCGCTATGACTGCTGCATGGGACGCCTCGCAGATCCCGTCGCTAGACGGCAAGGTGGCGATCGTCACGGGCGCGAACTCTGGTATCGGTTTCGTCACGGCGCTGGAGCTCGCTCGCAAGCAGGCGCACGTGGTGCTCGCGTGTCGAAGTGCTGAACGTGGTGAACAAGCCGTGAACACCATCAAGACCGACCTGGCGCCTAGCAATGCCAACGTCGAGTTCTTACAGCTCGATCTGAGCGATCTCAACAGCGTCCGCCAATTTGCAGAGACCTTGTCGACCAGATTTAACCGGCTGGACATCCTGGTGAACAATGCCGGCGTCACGGTGCCAGCGCAGACGCACACTCCGGACGGACTGGAGATGCAGTTCGCCGTGAACCATTTAGGTCATTTTGTCCTGACGTCGTTGCTGTTTGACCTGCTGAAGCAGGGTGACGAGCCATCACGGGTCGTGACTGTCAGCAGTATCTCGCACAGCTGGGTGAAGATGGATCTGAGCAAGTTCGCGAAGTCCACACCAGACAAGAAGACATATTCGAAAGAGTACGCCACGTCCAAGCTGGCCAACCTACTGTTTGCGTACGAGTTGCATCGACGTATTGCTGCGGCGGGGCTGTCAGGGCATGTGATCGCAGTGGCTGCACATCCAGGCATCGCTGCGTCGGAGATCCCGCTCAAGGTGCTTGCGAACCACTTCCCGTCGTGGATACAGAGCTTCGTAGTCAAACTATACGAGGTCAGCCACTTAGCTCAACCCACCGACCGCGCTGCACTTCCGTCGCTCTTCGCTGCGACGGAAGCCTCCGTGGAAAGTGGCGACTACTTCGGCCCCAACGGCTTTCTGGGGATTCGGGGCAAAGCTCCGACCAAAATCAAGTCCAGTCATGCCAGTCACTCCGAAGAAGACAGTGCCGCTCTTTGGACGCTGAGTGAGGATGTAGCCCAGTGTAAGTTTGACGAAGAAGTGAGTGAAGAGGCCATAGCTTGCATATTGCAGCAGACAATTCAAGGAAGAGAATAGAGCGCTGCAGTTGCACTGAGTGCTACAAATCAAAAGCTGAACACGGCGCAGTTCCGAGTCCGAATCGTGTCGACGTGCACCACCTTTCTGCCGTCACTTGCCTGCTCTCCATTGAAGCATCAATTCTTGACAAGTAACAGGATCAGCAGTGAAGGTGTGAGTGCAGACACGATCGTGTTCTTTGCGCGAGATGTTCCTAACTATATATTTCGTTTTGGAGATAATTGTTGAACTACCAAGCACCTTGCTGCCGCTATTGCACTGCGGTGCAAAATACGACGGTCGGACGGCGAACTCATCTAGTACTAGTACTTCTCCTTGGCCGCCACGTTGAAAAGCATCTTGGCGTCCACGACCTCCTGCTCCAGGTCCTCCTCCCAGATCCAGCGCATGCGCTTCTGCAGGTTCTCGCCGATCTTCTCGACGTCGTCCTCGTAACCTGGCAGCTCATAGTCGTAGAGCTGACCGGCCTCGTGGCTCGTGGCCACCACCTTCTGCGTGCGGTACAGACGCACCTTTCGAAGGCCCGGAACGCTGCCTTCAGGTCCGACGCGTGGTGCACTTCAGACAGCAGTGACGACAGCACGTAGGCGTCCTCGATGGCCATGGCCGCACCCGATCCGTGGTTGGGCGTCGTGGCGTGAGCCGCATCGCCGATCACCAGCATGTTCTCACGGGTGTACGTGCGAGCAGGCAAGTAGTGGAACAGCGCCCAGATGTCCGTGTTCTCCATCATGGAGATGATGTCGCGCACGTGCTTGAGAACCCAGTGAAGTCCTTGGTCAGGTCCTCCTTCGTGGTGCCCACGACCCAGTTCGGGTCCTTCCACTCGTCCTTGCTGGCGAACGCGACCACGTTCATGATGTCGCCGTGCTGGATGGGGAACGTGAGCACATGACCATGGTAGCCCAAGTACATTTGGCTGTTGCGAGCCATGTCGTCTCCCAGTCGAGCGGCAGCCTTGTCCATGGGCACCAGGCCGCGATAGACGTACTTGCCCGAGAAGACGGCGTTGGCGGCCGGGTCGTTCTCGCCGAGGATCACCTTGCGCGTGCGCGACTTGACACCGTCGCAGCCGACCACGGCGCTGTGCACGGCCTCGGAACCGTCCACGAATTTGAGCTTCACGTTGCCGTCGGGGAGCGTCTCGATGTCTTGAGGCGCTTGCCGAACTTCGCGACGCCCTCGGGGATGAGCTTCACCATCTCGTCGAGGAAGTGTGCGCGGTGCACGGCCGAGCCCGCCGGCGTCTCGACGCTCGTGATGAGTTTGCCAGCACCTTCGTCAGCATCTTCACCCTTGGTGCCGACACCTTGCGGAAGTCGAACCACACGTTCTTCTTGGCTGTCGAGAGGTTGAAGGTGCCGACGCGGTCGAAGCCGCGCTTGACGTCTGGCGCTAGCAGTTCCATGGCACGCGCGGCGTTGGCGGCGAGCGCGACACCGGCTCCGATCTCACCGAACGCCTTGGCCGATTCGTATAGCGTCACGGGATGTTGGCACGCACCAGGCCGACCGCGAGGGTGGCACCGGCAATGCCGCCGCCGACAATGGCAATGTCGTACGAGTTCTGAACCATGATGGAGTGTTGAACAAGTAGGAAGTATCTTGAGAGGCTTGCTATGGTGATGACCAGGCAAATTTGAGAATGAAAGAGAAACGGAGCGAGCCCACCGGAAGCCGAGGAGGTGGGCAGCAAACTGGGCTGTTCGTCACGATGGTCGATGGGGAAATCAATCTGCTGGCTGTCCCACCAACTGCTGCATCATCCTTCAGCTCCACTGATCAGCATCCGTGATTGCTCGTTGCCGTTTGCGCGCCAGGATCCTCTTGGAGTGCAGGCTCGAGAGGTTTCGCAGAGCACCGTCGTTTTACCGATGTCCGGTGGCGATCCTCTTGATCGCCGCCATGTCGGACACGAGCACCCCACGTTTGGCTCGATATATCTTCATCGAGATTGCTCGCCATGGCTTACGGGGACAGATGCATAATGAACGATGTTTCCCCGACGATGCAAGGCTGTCCCAAGCAGCCAAGACAACGACAGTAAGAGACAGATGGGATTCCCACGAAGCAGAAGCAGTGTGGGCTATGGTTTGGATGTGTGCCTTCGAGGACAGAGATCTCGTCTAGAGTGCACCGAACTTATGTATACGGTCGCCACGGATAGTGGCTGATGCTCGCTGCAAGTTGCAGTGGAGCAGCATGGTTGGTAAAACCGAGGACGCACGGATGAATCGGTCGGTCTTTATTTGCCACAACGGCGTTTCGATGGTGGAAATGATGCAAGTTTGAGACGAACTTATTGAAATAGAGTTGAGATTTGTGTCAAACGTAAGAAAACAAAGTCGAATTGAAAACGGACTTATGACGTAATCCAGGTTTGAGTGGCAGAAAATGATTTGCAGATTGAATATGATCTGATAACCAATTTATGTGGACTTCTCGAATGCATAACTTAGAAAGAGCTAGCATTCCTGCAGCAGGATGATCTAAGCGGTTAGACGAGGAATCCACACGCGCTGTTCAGAACGAGGATGAATGGGGTCAGGGGGATTTCATAACCCAGCCGGGCTAGGACTGAGACTAACACACTACGGTTAGTGTCGAGATGTATTTGCTCATCTCGGTCGATTGACGGCACGCCGATTAGTCGAAGGCAAATGAAAAAGCCTTTGCTGATTAGTTCTTCTTGGATGAATACATGCAAATTACATGCCTCTCTCAAAAACGGGAAGGTGTTGAGGTCGTCACAATTTTTGTCAATATCTGCGTTTCTGTCATCAACTGCACACCGCCGCGGAAGCTACGACAAGTGGCTGTTCCAAGTGTCCCCAGTATCACAAATTCATTCTGTCGTCATTGCCGATTTGGTCTCAGTCCTAGCCCGGCTGGGTTATGAAATCCCCCTGACCCCATTCATCCTCGTTCTGAACAGCGCGTGTGGATTCCTCGTCTAACCGCTTAGATCATCCTGCTGCAGGAATGCTAGCTCTTTCCTAAGTTATGCATTCGAGAAGTCCACATAAATTGGTTATCAGATCATATTCAATCTGCAAATCATTTTCTGCCACTCAAACCTGGATTACGTCATAAGTCCGTTTTCAATTCGACTTTGTTTTCTTACGTTTGACACAAATCTCAACTCTATTTCAATAAGTTCGTCTCAAACTTGCATCATTTCCACCATCGAAACGCCGTTGTGGCAAATAAAGACCGACCGATTCATCCGTGCGTCCTCGGTTTTACCAACCATGCTGCTCCACTGCAACTTGCAGCGAGCATCAGCCACTATCCGTGGCGACCGTATACATAAGTTCGGTGCACTCTAGACGAGATCTCTGTCCTCGAAGGCACACATCCAAACCATAGCCCACACTGCTTCTGCTTCGTGGGAATCCCATCTGTCTCTTACTGTCGTTGTCTTGGCTGCTTGGGACAGCCTTGCATCGTCGGGGGAAACATCGTTCATTATGCATCTGTCCCCGTAAGCCATGGCGAGCAATCTCGATGAAGATATATCGAGCCAAACGTGGGGTGCTCGTATCCGACATGGCGGCGATCAAGAGGATCGCCACCGGACATCGGTAAAACGACGGTGCTCTGCGAAACCTCTCGAGCCTGCACTCCAAGAGGATCCTGGCGCGCAAACGGCAACGAGCAATCACGGATGCTGATCAGTGGAGCTGAAGGATGATGCAGCAGTTGGTGGGACAGCCAGCAGATTGATTTCCCCATCGACCATCGTGACGAACAGCCCAGTTTGCTGCCCACCTCCTCGGCTTCCGGTGGGCTCGCTCCGTTTCTCTTTCATTCTCAAATTTGCCTGGTCATCACCATAGCAAGCCTCTCAAGATACTTCCTACTTGTTCAACACTCCATCATGGTTCAGAACTCGTACGACATTGCCATTGTCGGCGGCGGCATTGCCGGTGCCACCTCGCGGTCGGCCTGGTGCGTGCCAACATCCCCGTGACGCTATACGAATCGGCCAAGGCGTTCGGTGAGATCGGAGCCGGTGTCGCGCTCGCCGCCAACGCCGCGCGTGCCATGGAACTGCTAGCGCCAGACGTCAAGCGCGGCTTCGACCGCGTCGGCACCTTCAACCTCTCGACAGCCAAGAAGAACGTGTGGTTCGACTTCCGCAAGGGTGTCGGCACCAAGGGTGAAGATGCTGACGAAGGTGCTGGCAAACTCATCACGAGCGTCGAGACGCCGGCGGGCTCGGCCTACGTGCACCGCGCACACTTCCTCGACGAGATGGTGAAGCTCATCCCCGAGGGCGTCGCGAAGTTCGGCAAGCGCCTCCAAGACATCGAGACGCTCCCGACGGCAACGTGAAGCTCAAATTCGTGGACGGTTCCGAGGCCGTGCACAGCGCCGTGGTCGGCTGCGACGGTGTCAAGTCGCGCACGCGCAAGGTGATCCTCGGCGAGAACGACCCGGCCGCCAACGCCGTCTTCTCGGGCAAGTACGTCTATCGCGGCCTGGTGCCCATGGACAAGGCTGCCGCTCGACTGGGAGACGACATGGCTCGCAACAGCCAAATGTACTTGGGCTACCATGGTCATGTGCTCACGTTCCCCATCCAGCACGGCGACATCATGAACGTGGTCGCGTTCGCCAGCAAGGACGAGTGGAAGGACCCGAACTGGGTCGTGGGCACCACGAAGGAGGACCTGACCAAGGACTTCACTGGGTTCTCCAAGCACGTGCGCGACATCATCTCCATGATGGAGAACACGGACATCTGGGCGCTGTTCCACTACTTGCCTGCTCGCACGTACACCCGTGAGAACATGCTGGTGATCGGCGATGCGGCTCACGCCACGACGCCCAACCACGGATCGGGTGCGGCCATGGCCATCGAGGACGCCTACGTGCTGTCGTCACTGCTGTCTGAAGTGCACCACGCGTCGGACCTGAAGGCAGCGTTCCGGCTTTCGAAAAGGTGCGTCTGTACCGCACGCAGAAGGTGGTGGCCACGAGCCACGAGGCCGGTCAGCTCTACGACTATGAGCTGCCAGGTTACGAGGACGACGTCGAGAAGATCGGCGAGAACCTGCAGAAGCGCATGCGCTGGATCTGGGAGGAGGACCTGGAGCAGGAGGTCGTGGACGCCAAGATGCTTTTCAACGTGGCGGCCAAGGAGAAGTACTAGTACTAGATGAGTTCGCCGTCCGACCGTCGTATTTTGCACCGCAGTGCAATAGCGGCAGCAAGGTGCTTGGTAGTTCAACAATTATCTCCAAAACGAAATATATAGTTAGGAACATCTCGCGCAAAGAACACGATCGTGTCTGCACTCACACCTTCACTGCTGATCCTGTTACTTGTCAAGAATTGATGCTTCAATGGAGAGCAGGCAAGTGACGGCAGAAAGGTGGTGCACGTCGACACGATTCGGACTCGGAACTGCGCCGTGTTCAGCTTTTGATTTGTAGCACTCAGTGCAACTGCAGCGCTCTATTCTCTTCCTTGAATTGTCTGCTGCAATATGCAAGCTATGGCCTCTTCACTCACTTCTTCACGTCAAACTTACACTGGGCTACATCCTCACTCAGCGTCCAAAGAGCGGCACTGTCTTCTTCGGAGTGACTGGCATGACTGGACTTGATTTTGGTCGGAGCTTGCCCCGAATCCCCAGAAAGCCGTTGGGGCCGAAGTAGTCGCCACTTTCCACGGAGGCTTCCGTCGCAGCGAAGAGCGACGGAAGTGCAGCGCGGTCGGTGGGTTGAGCTAAGTGGCTGACCTCGTATAGTTTGACTACGAAGCTCTGTATCCACGACGGGAAGTGGTTCGCAAGCACCTTGAGCGGGATCTCCGACGCAGCGATGCCTGGATGTGCAGCCACTGCGATCACATGCCCTGACAGCCCCGCCGCAGCAATACGTCGATGCAACTCGTACGCAAACAGTAGGTTGGCCAGCTTGGACGTGGCGTACTCTTTCGAATATGTCTTCTTGTCTGGTGTGGACTTCGCGAACTTGCTCAGATCCATCTTCACCCAGCTGTGCGAGATACTGCTGACAGTCACGACCCGTGATGGCTCGTCACCCTGCTTCAGCAGGTCAAACAGCAACGACGTCAGGACAAAATGACCTAAATGGTTCACGGCGAACTGCATCTCCAGTCCGTCCGGAGTGTGCGTCTGCGCTGGCACCGTGACGCCGGCATTGTTCACCAGGATGTCCAGCCGGTTAAATCTGGTCGACAAGGTCTCTGCAAATTGGCGGACGCTGTTGAGATCGCTCAGATCGAGCTGTAAGAACTCGACGTTGGCATTGCTAGGCGCCAGGTCGGTCTTGATGGTGTTCACGGCTTGTTCACCACGTTCAGCACTTCGACACGCGAGCACCACGTGCGCCTGCTTGCGAGCGAGCTCCAGCGCCGTGACGAAACCGATACCAGAGTTCGCGCCCGTGACGATCGCCACCTTGCCGTCTAGCGACGGGATCTGCGAGGCGTCCCATGCAGCAGTCATAGCGATAGCGGAGACCGTGACGAGAAGAGGTGCTCATGTATCCGTCAGGGTAGATACAATTTTACGTATGAGCAAAGATGGACTAAAAGTGGAGGACTATCACACCTTGCTCAGTGGTTGCAGTAGTTTATCTTGCCTGACACATGGAGTTCATGTGTCAGGCAAGATAAATATGCATGCCTGAGGACACTTGCTTGGTATTTGTGGCTTGGACGGCGTGGCACCACGTCAGCTGTTGAAACCTGCAGCAACTTGGTCTGCTTGAACTGTCTTGGACGAACGCGAATGGCCTGACATCGATCACGTATTACCAGTTGACGTTAGCAATTCGTGGTGTCCGCTAGTAACACCCACATCATTGCGCGCAGAGACGCGAGTTGGTCTTACCGCTACATGGCAAGCTCCCATCTGTGAACAAACTGCTGCACCGTTGCGTTTGGACTTTTAAAAATCGTCAACATGTGAATTAAAGCATTCGCCTCGCGCTAAATTGGCAATGATATCGGTGAGAGTCTCACTGAGATTCACCTAGACCAGCATTGAGGCGTACCACAGCAGACTCATCAATGCTATGCGTTGCTGTTGTCTGGCTTTCCTGCGTCCTGGTGACGGCTCTTCCTCCATCCAACAGCAATCGCACCGCTAAGAATCTCAGAGAGAGAGCCTATCCGGTGCGTTCTGTACCCGACGTCCTGTCCTTCCTCGAGAATCATGGTCTAATCCACGTGAGAGTCACGTCGTGACTGCCGCACCCAACAGTCGGTAGCGCATCGAGATTGGAACGCTATTTGTACAAATAGCGTTCCAATCTCCTGAATGCAGCAATGGTTGAAGACAACTTGGTCGAAAAAATGCATCAGCGCGGGAAGGTAGATAGAAAAATCTCCACACCGCAAAAGCCTTGCTAGAATAGCTGACGCGTTTGAGCTTTTATCATCGAGATATCGGCACTTCTGTGGTTTTGCACGACATCAACGTCGCCACTAGCCCCGTTCTTATCCAAGGGTGCGAGGCGGTCTTCAATACCGTCTTGACCTTGTGCAAATCCGAGGGTGTGTGCGTCGCGTGCGTGCGATTGCCAAAATGCTGGCTTGGCTTGACCTCTCATTCCTGCCTCAAGAGTGGCGTATGGCAGTCGATTACCACCACGACCAGTTGGCATGTCAACTTGGCTTGCCCCTGCTGCCTCATAAGCCAGACCGCATGGCATTTCGTTATGCGCAAAAACGCCGATTGCGGTCTCTCCTCTGCCGACGCAGATAGGCGAGCCCCCGCTCGGGTGGCTGTGCCCTGCAATACCATGGTCTCATTCCGATATTCACCGACAAAGCGCGTGACAGGTCCAGCCACCCTGAAATTTACTCACTTGTGTCGTCATGGAGTTTAAGGAGTTCCGCAACAAGTCGGCTCGGGAGCCCAACACGAGTCCGTACCCGCCGATAGATCTCACAGACAAGGAGAAGCAGCTCTTACGACAACTCGCCAAGGACCTGGTGGCGGTCAATGTGGAGGAGTTTGAGGAGTTCCTGTTTGAGAACAACGGAGTGCTTCCGGACCGTGACTGGGAGTTCGTGCGTCGTGACGAACAAGTCGAGACGTTCCTGCGTCGTCGTGAAAAGTACGGTCTGCGTGGCTTCGGTGCCACGAAACGATTCCGGCGCGACACGTCGGACACGAGTGCGAGCATGAGCAGCACCAAAAGCGAGGAGCTGTCGTCGCTGGATGTTGCTGACATTCGATCTGTCGGATTCAAGGATGGCACGCTCGAGGATGGTGTCTACGGTGCCATGAGCCCCACCACGGAAGTTTTCCGTACGAAATCTGCTTATGTCGACGACAAGATCGAGGAATGCAACGTGCTGGCAGTTGTCGACAATGTGACCGATGCCGAGCCGTTCACGTCGCTTACAATCCGCTGGCGTGTGACGGAAACCCGCCAGTGATGCGAACGTTTCTCAAAAGCTACGATCACATCTACCTCGAGGCTACGGGCTTCACGACCCTGAGTAATGGAGACCGTGTTAGCTACCAGCTACTGCACTCCATCGACTTCCCGCATCTGACCCCTCCGCTCAGTACGCATTCGCGTGGACAGGTGGCTGGCATCTTGTTTTTCCGCCAGACCGACAAGGACACGGTGCAGATCCACGGTCGTGCAGTGTTTGCCATCCCATTCGAGCGCGCTCGAGCTCTTTTCACGCACATGGTGCTGGTGTCCATGTCCAAGTCCTGTATCAATATTTTCTTCGCAGCTCACATGAGGAAGTTGCGTTGGAGCTGCGCGAGCGAAGGGAAAAGGGAAGCGACTCGAGTCTACTTAACAGCTCGAGCTCTACTGAATGCAAGATTTGTCAGAAGATGCCCGTCGTTCGCAAGGGCTGCAGCTGCATGCTTTGTGGCGAGTTTGTGTGCAAGTCGTGCCGTGTGTCCCACAAAGTCGCCGACATTGGACCAGACAACAAGCTGTTCTGGACGAAGGTTCACGTGTGCCCGTTCTGTATGACGAAAGTCATCAAGTCGGACACGGCAATCACCATGCGCTCCGAAATTGCAGCAGGCGAGTACCCAGATCGAGAGAAAAGCTCTTGAGCAGTAGCGAATATGTTTGGTAGAAAGCAACACGTGCAGTGCGTTAGGTCATACCATTCCTTTATGAACCATTCTATTTCGTTATCAAGAAGTTTCAACCCCACCATTAGATGACTCTTGCTTGTGCAGCTTGCTGGGTGCAAATGCAACCCATACAGGGCAATGATCTGAAAGTTCATAGCCACATTGCACGCGGGACATATAAGTCTGCAGCCTTGGGAGCATGGCATCGCGCGGGTTTTGCATTGAGGGACGACTGCTCTTTGAGGGAGGATAAAATCGCCAGTCAATGCGGAGAACGCCGCTGTCCACGAGATAGTCGTACTCGATCGGAGCTGGTGCCAGTACAGTTGTTGAAGTCAGATCGGTCGAGCCAGATGTTGTCATACAGCTTGTTGAACACTGTGGTGGACATTGGTGAGCGGATCAGTGCCATCCTGTGTGAGCCTAGGCTGCCTAGCACATCCTGCGGTGACAGGTTAAAGTCTCCCAGCACAACCACCTTTCTTCTACAAGGAATACCCCTGCTGAGTTCTTGTGCCAGGTTGTTAATCTCCACAATTTCGGCGTGCCGGCTCTCCTTCTCGCCGAAAGAAACATGCACATTCATTAGTGCAAGCTCCAGTGGGTGAAAAGTAGAATCTTGTACGAATCGGAATGTGGCAACGCACGGCGGTCGGGTGAAAACGTTGTTGGTATCTCGTGCCAGCGAGCATTTATCGACAGGACGGACGACACTGCGTCGAAAGAAGAAGGCAAAATACTCGGCGCGCTTCTTCGATCGCGGCAATTTGCGCCCCACCGGATCCGAGACCACATAGTCCCAGCCGGGCAGCATCGTCTTTAGTCGCTTTAGGACCAACAAGTCCCGAATCTCCTGAAGTGCAACGAGGTCGAACTCGTCCAAAATGACAGCAATGCGCTCCAGCAGCACCGTCTCCTTGCGGCGTGAAATGTTGCGAATGTTCCACGACGCCACGAGCAAAGCTTGGTCACCCCTGCCACCCTGTCTCCACATTGGGAAAACGTTTTCCCGTACGTCTTTTTCAACCTCACGACAAATGTAGAAGTTCTCGTTGCGGCTCCAACTTCGTCTACTGTTACTTGTGTCATCACCCTCACTCGTCCCCACTCTCTTGATCCTCCGATGGATCGGACACCCTGCAACTTGTACGCACTCGTGCGTCAGCTTGCATTTTCACATAAGATTTTGCTCCGATGCCCTTGACCGCCAGAAGATCTTCTTTGCGGTGGAATGGTCTGGCGTCGACAATGCGTTGGGCCAGCGTGGGCCCCACGCCCTTGAGTTTCTGCAGTTGTCGGTTTGACGCTGCATTTACATCGATTTTACTTTGCTTTACATGGGAATTAACGTATTTAAGCTCCGTCGAGGGCTTTTCGCCCACGTAAAGTAAGTTTTGGCCAGTGATGGCTGCAAACTTGACCGGGCCGATGCCCTTGACACGCAACAGCTCCTCGACAGCTGAGAACGGACGGCACTCCACAATGAGTCGAGCGGTGACGGGGCCCACGCCCGGGAGACGCTGCAGCTCGCGAGGCGGTGCAGCGTTCAGGTCCATCGCTAATGTTTCGAATAAAATGGCGCCACTTCCAGCACAAAAACTATAGGCTAATAAGCAATTTGGGGGTTGGCGACCCCATACAAAAAGAAGGCATACAAGTTTGCCTTTTTGCAACTATCGAAGTTGCCTCTCTATCTTCGGTGCTTGCAACATCAGGGTTGACGACGTAAGCTCATCAAATATGTTTTCAGCTTTGGTAGAGAAGAAGAAGAAAAATACGCACCGAGTCGAAGTGCTTCAGAAAACGTTTTGATGGTAAACCGTGACCAAGTAGAAACCGCTTGTCGACTTGACCTACTGGATTGATTGCATTTAATGCGGGTCGTGTCCACCACTTCACTCCGATGGCAAGAGAATAGATGTCGACCCGACAGAACAGGACTTTCGATCCGCCTATGGACAATGTGCTCATTCGCACTTTCTTGTCCGGTTCGCATCGCACAAAACTTTCATCGATTGTCTCTTACCATTTTTATCACTTTTAGCGCTCTGGTCGCGGTGGAATCAAGTAGAGGGATCGGTTCGAGACTTTGTGTGGCCGGTTGCACTGCTCTCATTCCAAAAGTTGACCGACAGGTTAACTTCCCTGTCGATGTCCGCGTCTTCGTCTTCCTCGTCGTCTGGAAAGGCGTCTCCAGCAACATCACATCCACCTGCCAAACAAAGTGCCAAGCAAGGTGACGAGATGGAAAGCAAGAGCACACCGCTTCCCGCTGCAGTGATTGAGGGTGTGGCGAATCTGAATCAGAGCGCTGACAGCAAGGAAGTTGTCGGAAGTCAAGAGGCTGCGACGTACAATTCCCATCCTGGAGGTGACGGGACTAGTGAAGTTTACGATGCCGCGCTTTGGGAGAAAATTCTCGATGACTCTCACATCAAGCTCGAGAGCTATGGAGATCAGCACTACTACCCAGAGATGTCAAGCCCGCTTCCTGGGTTTTCAGCCCAGTCGCCGACGACGCCTTCGAATGCTACTCCTCCCGCGTCTACAGCCTCAGCGAATTGGCATCTCCCCTCTGCAAACCTCCAGTCAGCGTACGAAAAATACGTGTTTTCTGACAAGCAAGCGAACGACATAATCATCCATTGTAGTATCTGCACGATATCTAGTGCTGACTATACTCATTTGACTTTTAAACAGGTTTCAGCCGTCTATTGATGCTAGTCTTATGGGCGCTGACTTGACATCCATATTGAGCAGCCAGTCGTACTCTGGATTCACAGGACCAAGCTACACTGTGGCGTTCGAGTCTCAACAGGACGGTACACCATTTCGTAAGTTTTGCGGGTCAACTCGATGATGGCTAGGACGAAGATAAACTAACTCGCGTTGCTATTGTGTTGTGAAGCACTGTCAAAACCTATTGTTCGCGACGACGGAATTCTTCTCGTGGGGACGGAAATTGCTTCGTCAAGGACGACCAGTGTGAAGAACCGAATTTTTGTTACAAATTTCCTTCGTTCGAGCGAGACCCCGCAGTCGCCGTCACATATTTTGGTGGAAGATGTATGCCATTTTGTTGCTCATGCCTTCAGGGTGTAACAACGTGTTTCATACCTAAAGCACTCTTATTTTTTACAGGAGGTCCGTGATATGCACTGGCTGAACCCGCGCACCGCCATCGTCGCGGTCGGTAAAGAGATTCAGCTCATTCAGCTGGGCGATCCCTCAACTGGTGGGCCTTGCAGATTGCAAGGTACGAAGTTCTTTGTCTCGACAGATTACAATCAAAGATATCTGAATCCTGCTCTGTCACTTCTGATTGTTGTTTGGTAGACCCGATCAACTCTGTCCACTCCGATACCATTCGAGAACTTGCAGTGTCGCAACAAACGAATTCATACGTGCTGTCTGGAGGTAAGCCAGGGCATTTTTCCTTCCAGTGTCAATATTGAACGTGTAAGACGAACTTTTGCGTACTCGTGCTTTCAACAGGTTTCGACGAAACCGTGGTTCTGAATGATTTGCGACTTCAGGGGGTCCCAATGATTCGACTGTCGTTGGGAAGTTCGACGCCTGTGACGTGGTGAGTAGCGTTCGTTGGTCGCCTACCGAGGCACATCTGAGTTGGACAACCGACGGCGGCTACTTTCAAGTTGCGGACTTTCGTGTTCGCTCGGCTCAGCTCCAAATACCTCTTTCAAAATTTCTGGTACGCTGACGGTGCTTTATCATAGACAGTAGCCTCTCGCTAATCGTTCGTTAACGTTTTTGTGGTTTCAGTGCATCGATTCAATGGGCGGTCTCTTTACGCATGAGTATTTGAGCGATGCCATTATCGCTCTCGGGTTTGAGCAAGGTCAAATTGCCTTTGTGGATACTCGCATGCCGCGACAGACGTCCTGGTACGTCCAACGCAAATATTTCATGAACTTTTTGCACGTTGGTGCGAGGGAATGGCCTCACAATTATGTACGATGAATTCAGCTATGCAGTGATGCAGTCATCTCTAGCAGCCACTGGTGAGATCAGACGCTCCAAGTCCAACAAGTTTGCCATATTTGGCCTTGGCGGGTAATTTGCCTCGTGTTCATAAGAGCAAGTGTTTTCCTACTACTTTGAGGGCTGACTTATCATATTCTTTGCCCGCTAGGTTTTCGACAGCTGAACCCAGCTCGACAGCGAACGGCCTGGACAATCTCATGTTGTACGTTCGGTCAAAATTACTGTGACAATCGACATGCTCACGCTTTGATTTATTACAGACGGCAGCAATCGCACCAGATTCCAGCAACAGCTTACAAAACAAGCGGCGATTTCTCTTACGAAACGGGGTGCATTTAGCTGTCTCTGACAAGTACGTGGCAGCACATGGCATGTTACCGCATTTCACTCACGGTATTCTGACCATGTCGACGCTTTTCTTGGTCTAGCTTGGGTGTCGTGTCGGTATACCCAGATGACGCGGCTTTCGTGGCGTCGGCGACTTTCAACGGGCCCAGCGGAGATACTTGGCAGCTACAGATGTAACGAGCAAGCTGTAGTCGTGGGACGACGCACAGTGCATCCACGATCGCAAAGAGAGAAAGAAAGCAAAAATGAAGATCAACAGTTGTCCACGTAAAAGAGAGCAGTTAACATTAGCACGTGAAATCTAGCGGTGCTGCTGCATTCTAGAGATCTCTTGAAGCAGTTTGGCGAGGCTATTGCTCGGCTTCATGTTGGAAGTAAACCTGTCGAAGTGAGACCACGAATAGCCGTCGGTGTGCGCGACGTCACCCGACGTATCTGCAATGTGCGTAACTAGCTGTCAGTGCGCAATTCAACAACAAAAATTACGTAGATAACTTCTTACCAGGGTTCATCGCTTGGAAGACACGACCCAGAGCATTGCACTCGTACCACTCAGTCTCCTTACTACGCGAATGGTTAGATAAGCCGATCATGGTAGATGACAGTTGTGTTCTCAAAACAGGCGACTGTAGCGCCTGTGAAAACTTGACACGTGTGGACTGCGACAGATCAGAGAGACCAACTTGAATCCGCTGCAACGCATTCACTTGCTGGTCAGTACACAGATACAACATTTCAATTAGGCGCACTGCGGCCAGGCACGCCGTCTCGCCTTCCTGCTGGAGGAAAAGACTTGTCTCTCCGTTTTTGGCAACGTTGTTACGACTTTTCTTTTTTGACTTGTTGTCGTCGCCGTCGTAAATGCGCTCCCAGAGCTGTAGCACCCATGAAATAGCTTGGAAAATAAGTTTGTTGTTACGAACTTTGGTCGCAACGCGCGCTTTGAGTCGTGCCTTCGCGGAAGTAGGCATGCTGTCACTCTGCAGCAACGAAAAGATCCGAGTGCGGTGCACCCAAGACTTGCCTTCAAGTCGTTCATAACTGGAGCGGCACGCATGCATATCTTGCTGGAAGCAATAGATATAAAACTGCATCACCAGCAAGTTACGACGCCAGCTCTCATCCAGTTTAGGCTTGCCGTCATCTCCCACACTGCCATTGCCGCTAACCTCCTGGAGCGCAGTGGCCAGCGGCTCCCAGTGATTTGGGAACGTCACTGCACAACTGCACGATGCTGCTTTGTCAAAGACAAACACCAACGCAGCGTAGATTGCCACTGCGTCACTGTACGCGGTAGCTTCATGGCTCTGGATGCGTTCAATGAGCTCCGTGTACAGCAGATCTGACGGGTACTCCTTCCCGAGCACCACAATACTGCGAAGTGTTGCAATTGCAATACCCGGGTCATTGGTACTCAGCGACGTCACCATATCAAACACCAGCGAGGCGTTCATGGACGACTTGACCGTAGACGACGGCGTCCAGGGCTTCAAAGCGTCAGCTTTACCCAGTGGGGCGTCCTCGCCGCCACAGCAGCTCCAGCACTGGCGCGTCTTTTAGGGACACGTTCAGGTGTCTTTTCTGCGGTGGCAAATGGTCCGCAATAGAAGCACTACTGGCCTTCTTCTTCTTGGGGGTCTCGGAGGGGTTTTGTCCTGGGTTCTCTCTCGCTTCTTGGAGTCGGAGTAGAGCTCGCTCAGCGTCTCCTCCAGCTTCACATCGCTGTCACTGTCACTGTCACTCAGTAGGCTGCTGTGGCGACTGGAGGCGGCGCTCTGGTGGCGGGAAGATGTCCGAGAGGTCTTCTGGTCCTGCTCGTCTGCATTGCCACGACATTTACGAGGGAAAGACGCGGAGGTTGTGAGTATTTAAGGAGTCAGAAGATAGATCTGCGTCTCGGGAGAGAATGGGCCTGTTGGGGGCTCCATACGCACCGTCGGAGATGAGAATCACCGCGTCCACCGCAGCAGTCTCAGGCTGCACGTCGTCCGTCATTTTACGTCGCCGACGCCCAAAATGAGCAAAACAAATTTTCCACGTGATACAAAAACAGAGTAGTAAAAATTTGAAAATTGTTTCAAAAAGCAGAATAAAAAGTTGTGGAAAGACTGCGTTATTTGAAATGGCTGCACAAACTTCAACGTTTGATGCTGTTGCTGTTGCTGTTGCTTTGCTAGAGGTTGAGTGTCATCACAGCATTCTTTCGAGGGGACACACCGGTTGTAGCAAGAGCTGTCGCATTGGCATTGATGCTTTCGGAGGCTATTCCGCCGAGTTTCTGGCGGATGGCGTCAGAGTGCATTACAGTCACCTCCCTTGCAGGGTCGTCGTCGTCGTCATCGTCATCGTCGTCAGTCACGCCCTTGGTTTCTTTGCGTGGACTATTGCCATTTTTATTCATCGTTGATGGAGGCTCAACACCGTCGAGTGTGGTGCTTGTCAGAGTTGCAGACTCGCGCTGCTCCCGTCTCCCTTGATACTGTCGCAGACGTCGCAAGGTGTCGCTGGTGTTTGGAGTCGATGAAGACCCTGTTTCCTCCAAAATCTTCGCCATGATAAACTGCATGACGCGCTCCTCGATAGCCCCGATACGACGCAGCATCCCCAATTCTCGGGGAGTCTAAAGTGTTGATGACAGATGAAATACGTTAGGCGATTTATTGGTCAGAGCTACGCCGACTGCAAATAATTATTGTACCGTGTTCTCAAGGATATCCTCGTGCTTCTCGTTTGGGAAAAACTCTTTGTGGAGGTCGTAGATAGGATCTCGTAGTAATTTCACCCTGATTCGGTGGAAAAACGCGAAGTCAGATAGAAAAAAGTGATCTCTGTAGTGCAGTGTGCAGCAACTCACGCCTCTGCGAAAATATCTGCGTTCTTAACCCATCGTTTAATATGGGCGTAACCTATATCAAGGAGCTTTTGAAGCTCTACTGGTGAAAGGTGGATCCAAGATAACACTGGAGTTAGTAAAGACAAATTAGGCCCATTTCGCTTTGTCTGATAACGCAGACGGAAACGACAAAAGTTACCTGAAGGTTTTTCGGTGTCATCAGCGTCGGGAGAGTCTCCATCACCGACACCACTAAGTCGTGTAATATCTTCTGTAAGCTGAGCGATGGATTCATTCAATGAGGCATCTACAATAACAACGAAGTGAACAATGTGGTCTCAAAACCGCTGGTATTGTCGAACTGCTGCAGCAAAAAGTAGACTTACTGGTTGCAGTGTTTGCTTCGATCCGTGCGAATACATCAGCCTTAATGCGTTCTTGAACATTGTATTTCTCAATAAACTCGCTCATGTTCTTCACGTGTGTCTCCTCCACGATGCGGTCAAGCAAACGTTTCTTCTGCTCGAAAGAAAAAAATTTCTGCTCCATGTTGACTTTCTTCCACTTGGATGGCCTGCAGCATGCAAAACACCCTTCACGTTAGTTTCCTCTGAGCACTGAAAATCATGATAGGGCAGCCAAATCCTTACCGCACATGCTTCTTACGACGAGCAATATTGTGGAACATGCTGTATCTCTGCAAAAGCAACAGTGTAAGCACTTCTATTTGGACCCCAGCAAAGCAAACCGCATCCTTACATGTGTAACAGGTGCAGGCGTATCAGGCCCTTGCTTCTCCGATTTCATGATCTCGTCTAACTCCATCAGCAGCCGCTGCCGCTCCACTCGAAAGGCTTGCTTTTCCGTGTCAAATTCTAGTTCCACTTCTGCAATCTCGTTCTTCAAATCTGCCGCTTGCTGTTTTAGTTGTGCGGTCTCTGTTTGCGATCGCACGATATCTTCTTCAGCTTCACGGATATCCTTCAGCATGCCCTTTTCGCTTGCTAATGCATCCAGTCTCTTCCTCCGCGTCTCATCAATCTCATGCCGCAGCTTCTGAAGCTCAACAGCGCGCTCCCCGATAGCGACCTTCCAACGCTCTTCCGTCTGCAGCAATCTGTCACTTGTTGCTACTTTCACAGACCCTCGTTTTGAGCCTGTGGGTGTCTTAACTGACATCGGGATGGACGAGAGTTGTTTTTCACCATCTTTACCACTGCCGAGCTCGGCCGAAACCAGTGAAGCGAAGGGGTTCTTCGCACCCTTAGTAGCCACTATATCCTTCTTTCCTTGCTTCACTTTTTTCTCTCTCTCAGCTGCTTGGTCACTTCTGCCAGCTTGGCCTCGATCTCAACGAGCTTCTTCCTCTCCGTCTGCACATTGATCAGCGCCAAGTCTCCCTCCGTCCGAATGCGGTCCAACTCTTCCTCGAACTGCGAGTGCAGCGGACTGCTAGGATAGGGATACTGGACATCCCGCATGCTGGTCTTCTTTTTCCCTTCATCTGCAGCATTTTTCACGCTCCCTAACACCATTTTCGAAACCGTTAGCTATTGAGCTATCGAAGTTGAAGCTGATGTAGCCATCTCGTCCACCACTATCGCGTCACTTCCTCCCGGACAGAGCTCTCTCCAGCTACCATCATTCCGCACCATTTCCTCTTGATCTTTGCCATCACAACGTCTTAAGCGACACTTTGCCAATCGTCCCATAGTCAATTCGAGTGCTAGTTATGTCGTCGGGGCCTGCTGGGTCGCAGACCATCGCGGGCGTGCCCGTGGACCTGGGGCAGCCCGTGCACGTCAACACGAAGAAGCAGCTGCAGCGCCAGATCAACGCCATTGTAGGCTGGAACGACCTGGACCGCGCGCCCCTGAATGTGGGCCAGACCATGCTGCGCGGCAACGAGCACCAGGTGGGCGAGCACCCGTACTTTGTGTGCGAGAAGTCGGTGGGCGTGCGCTACCTGGCGCTGCTGGTGCAGGGGCGCTGCTACCTCATCTCGCAGAGCTACGACATCCGGGAGGTGACGCTCTTCTGTCCCGTGCGGCCTGACCGCTTGCAGCCTGGTGTGGACCGCAACACGATCGTGCCGCACCAGTGGACCATTCTGGATGGCCTCATGGTGAGCGACAAGGACGGCAGCAAGTCGGTGCTCACACTGCTGCTGTACGACATTCTGGCGCTGAACGGCAACCCCGTGATGACTTCCAAGCTGCAGGACCGACTCAAGTTGATCCAGAACGACGTGGTGGGCCCACGCAAGCAGCTGCCGCCGCCTAAAGGACAGCCGCCGGACATGTTCCAGCTTGTGCTGCAGTCCATGTATCCCATCAATCGTGTGGGGCATGTGATTCGCAGCATCTTGCCGAGAGTCTCGCAGACGAGGCAGAATGCAGGCTTGGTCTTCACGCCCATGCTGCTGCCGTACACGCCGGGGTACTCCAAGGGACTGTTCCATTGGACACCGACGTCGATGCTGTTTGCTGATTTTCAGCTCGGTGTGGAGTGGCGAGGAAGACCACCGAAACCTGGGTTTAAGTTGGTGATCCACGACAAGCGCACGCAGGTCTTCCATGACTGGATCACGTTCACACCAGGTAAGACCTTGTGTACTATGCTTGTACTAGTGGTGCTTATGTATGTTCAACTCACACTTAATTTATGGTGAGCAGAGGACTTCGAGGCGTTTCGGCAGGACAAGAAGGCGTCGTCGCGTATTGTGGAGTGTGTGTATGACCCAGAGTGGCTCACGTACATTCCATCGCATGACAAAAGTACATGGGATTCTGGCAGTGCGGAGTTTAATGCTACTGAGCGAGGCGTCGGATGGCGAAAAGGTACACAACAAAGCCCGAAAGATTATGACATTCTGAGGGGATTCGATTTTTAAGGCTCTTATGTTTTCGTTGGAATGGGAAGGTGGATGGAAGTTTGTTCGCTGTCGCCCGGACCGTAGAATGCCGCTCGAGCGGAATTTTCTCCTAATGGTTGAGAAGGCGATTAGTGAAGACATCAAGCTGGAGGAAATCGAGCGCTTTTTCCTGATGACCCAACGAAGAAGCCGAGCATGTCTTCTCAGCAAAAGAACCGTCACGAGAACTCTTCCGCACCTGATGTAAGTAAGCTAGGTTTGTCAGCAAGTTGGATGAAACTAAACGAACGTTCGTGTTTACTTGTTAGGATTATGCCCCTCCAAGCAAGAAGAAGCGTGGCGGGCCTGGCAACCCAGGTCCTGGTACTGGTGTGTGCTACGATTTCCAAAATAAAGGCGTTTGCCAGCGCGGTCGATTTTGCCACTTTTCGCATTGCGCCTGTAACTCTACGTGTTCGTGCACAGCAGAGAAAAACACCTACGGTAATGACGTGGAGGCTAGCACACGATGCTACGCTTAAGTTCTAACATGTCTTGCTGTGACTTCGTTTGCAGGTCAACGACCTTCATACAGGCGAAATGACTACGACGCGCCGCCATCTCCGGAGGTCCCGGCTCCATCGATAACCGATGTGCCCTCGGTGCCGGACAAATCCCCGTCCTTACGTCGCAAGGGTTCATTTGAGCGTGAAGCTGTCCTGAAAGCGGAGTCTGGACCAGCAGAGGAAGAAGAGGCCGGCGAGCTCACCGACACCAGTACGTTGCTTATCCGGTCTTTTCTGAAACTGCAGTTGACGAGCTCGAGTCTTACCGTGGTCATGTTGCAGACAACCTGCACATTGGGAGCATTTACGCGCCTCTCGAGAATTTTGATAAGGAGACGATTGCAGCTAAACGTGCTCAGCTTGCGGCTCTGGGGAACCGCCGCATCTGGGCGAGCCTCGGACTGGAGGACAAGCCGCAAAGAACGCGCCAGTGCGGGCTCATCGTGTCGAAGTCGGGAGAAGTAGCATACGTTCGCCCGTTGGAGAAGTGAATTGCTGTTGACCAGCTCGATCGTTGAGAACATGCAGTTTCCGTTCATTCATTACACTTACGGAGTACAAATAAAAAATTGTGTGCGCAGCTTAGTGACATTTCTGGGGTGCGTATCGCTGACAGTACGGTGCATCAGTGCGTGCACGCCAAATCCAGTCGGGTCTATTCCTGCTTGCTCGCAGCCTTCCGCGGCAAGTCTTCAAACACCATGGTGCCGTCCTTCAAGCCCTGAATCTCGTCCTTCGTCAGGAATCGGCCACCAGGGCCACGCGGTCGTCGCATTGCGTGCTTATGGCGAGAGTCGTGCAGGTACGCCTTGCGCTGACGCGGATTGCCCATCTTGGCCTCCAGTTTTGCTCGCTGCTGGCGCCGGATCATAATTCTGTGGTACTGCTTGGCGTTCACGTACACCGGTTCCTCGTCCGTGGGCTCGCTCTTGACCGAGTTCGGCATCGTGTTCGGGAACATCCCCTGCTAGTAGCACCCATCAGAACATCTGCACCTCCTCATTATCAACAACACTCGCAGCTCCTCACCATATACGGCTGCATCATAGCTCCCGAGTTATACATCGCGCGCAACTGGTCACTGTTGGTTTGTTGCTGCAATAGCACGCAAGAACAAAGACACCAGTCAAAACCAAACCCACACTCGCCAATGGGGACTTCCTCACTCTCCTTACCATCTAAAACACCGCATAAAATCAACCAAAACGGCGAGCAAAACAAACAAATAAATGCACAGCAGACAATCAGTGAGCAGTTCCTGTAATGGGGAGACAGAGCGACGGAGGCGCTGCAGTACCAACTGCTGGATGTACTGCTGCTGCTGCTGCTGGAAAAGCGCGAGTTGCGCCTGCAGCTCGGCGGTCACGGCCGGGTTGTTGCCTTGCGCCGTCTCGGTGCTGATGGTCTCGGCGGTCTCCGTGGGCGTGGTCTCCGTGGCGGCGCTAGTGCTCGTCGTGTCCTCCATAGCTGCGGCTCTGACGCACATGACATGGCAGTTAGCTCGCCAGTTGCCCAATCAAGCGCGAGCGTCATGCGCTCGGACCAATTAGAGCAGCCTGCGTACCTGCTGACGGTGTGGGGCTTTCTTCGATGAGAGGAGGCTTCTAAAATGAGCGCGAGTCGCCTGTTTGAATTCAGCGAGGTTTTATGGCGATAAAAACCTCGATTCGTGTGACTCGTGTGGCGCACATGAAGTGCCGTGGGCTTGAAGAGGCACACACGAACTTGATCATGAGAGGTGACGCGACCGCCACCAAGATCGACGTGCTGGACGGCTCTGCGCTGGTGCGACTGCAATAGCGACAATGGACGAATGAAAAAAATGTTTATGAGACTGGTATCCTTGTTTTGGGGCAGAGGGCGCTGTCGACGGAGCTCAACTCGAGCAAGTTCGCCATCGATGCGCACAACCGCTCAATCGGGGAGCTCGGCAACCTGTCGGAGGTGCGAGCTGAAAGGCAATACAATCGAGTTTTGCGGTTGATTGATGTATCTGATGTGGTGCGGTGTGGCTGCAGCTGCCGAAACTCTGCTCGCTGGACGTGTCGTTCAACAAGATCACGTCGCTTCGGAATGTGAGCACAGCCAGAGAGCTGCGGAGCTCAAAATCTACAACAACAAACTCAAAAACACGGTCGGGCTGAAGGCGTAAGTGAGTGGTAATAATATTTAATCAGGAGGTGGCTCTAACGCGGTCATCGTGTGAAGCAATTCCAATCTGGAAGGGCTCATCATGAACGACAACCAGATTGAAGAGATCTCCAGCGACTTCTTAGCGCTCAGCAGAATGAATAACCTTAGGCTCAACGGAAACAGAATTTCATCCGTTCAAAATCTAAGAGGTTGCCGACTTCTGGTGCATCTGGATTTGGGCCGTAATCGTCTGTCAGGTGCAGCATCACAGGTTTGTCTGCATGTAACACGACCCGGAAAAGCCAAATTGAAGAGAAACTACTAATGTCGGTAACCTTCGGTTATGCTGTTAATAGGGACTAGATGCACTAGTGAATCTGGAGCACCTGAACCTCACAGGGAACCAGCTGTCATCGGTGGGCGCCCTTGCTCACCTCGCGAAGCTAGAAGAGCTCAATTTGTCAGAGAACAAATTGTCAACTTTGCAAGGCGTATTGCCTTTAAATCTAGTTGTGCGGTTTTTCCCATTATTGTATTTATATGCAAGAACACTGTGATTTAACTCGATTATTTGTTGCTTATGTTTTTGTTTAGGTGCTTCGCATCAATGGAAACCAGATATCCGACTTTAATGGCTTGGTGACGCCACTGGCGAAACTTAATGAGCTGTACGCACACGACAACAACATCTTGGACTTAGAAATACTCCCATCTCGCTGCCCACAGCTAGAGTCCTTAGATTTGCGAAACAACCAGGTTGCCTCAAGCTCACAGGTTACTAGTCTCGTCAAGTGCGAGATGTTGCAAGATATTTGGATACAGGGAAATCCGTGCTGCTTCTCAAGCAGGTCTGTGCAAAGTGCAAGCGCGGTGATAAAAGTGCTTAGCTAACTTCTGTATTCGTACCATTTTAAGCTACCTCATCGATGTTGCGACAGCTCTTCCCGGCCTTAAAACACTGGATATGTTCACGGACTCGCAGTTGCACAGTCACCTTGAGAAACTAAAGACCGGGATTATGTCACAAGAAGAACTTCTCCATTCTGTTCGAGCCTCGACACCATCACTTCGTCCAGGAACTGCAACTTCTAGGCCTGGTAGTGGGATTGGAGCCCGCCCGGTAACACCGATTGGAAGGCCAGCTATGCCTGACGCTGCGCCATTATTTCATACTCCTTCTGCTCGGACTGGTAACTCAGCTCGTAAAACGGACTGCCTGGGATTTTTTATTATTACTTATTTGCATGAAACGTGTGTGTCGTAGGAAACCTGACAAAGCTGACAAGTGAGGCTGAACTTGCCAAGGCCCAACAAGAAGTACGTGATCGACTTCAGAAAATGAAGCAGTTGCTGCATCGCGTAGGCAGTACCACCGAAGAATCTTATGGAACGGAGCAAGCAGAAAATCTGGAGCAAGGGAAGACTGTCAAACTACACTCCGCGTTAGAGGTAGGTTTGACAGCCACATCAGGTAACAAAACGGATCCAAAGCTCAAGGTGCGGGGCCAATCAAATGATGATAGAAAAGTGACACAAGTTGCGTCCGCTACACCAACACCCACAACATCTATGGACTCTGATAGTGGTGAGAAGGCGCGATTTCCGACCATCGTCCATCGTGCAAGAACCGTTCAATCGTTTTTAAGGCGGTCATGCGTCGATGCAGGAACTGATCCCCTTGAGTCGTTGATGGGCAACAACAGACCTGCTCTTCCACATTCACCCGTAAGAGGTTGCGAGACAGAGACCCAGACAATGTTACCACCTGCACCCTTGTCAGTCTCGAAATCAAAATCTCTTCTTCGGGATTTGGAGACATCGTTTACTGGAGTACTGCCTCAGCAAAGCGATGAAGTTGCGGTATCCGAAGAAACAAGTATTGAAAGTGAAGATCACGAGACCCCATGGGAACCCCAGCAGGATGGCGACACGATTGAAGCCGAAATGAAACAATTTCTTCTCCAATACGCGGTGGAGTCGCCAGGTGACAACCAAAACAAGTTTGAAGATCAACCCGAAGACGATTTCGACCCCGCTAAATTCTGGTCGGATTCTCCTCGATTTGACCCACTAAAGACGGCAGAGCAGCGCAAGCCCCCGACCTCGCTGTCACGAACGGGCTATCGATCCTTTCGGATGCCTTCTCGACCAAGCAGCTCGGACAGCATTTAACGCTGTTCCTAGTGCCTGGGAGTCACAGGGTCGCCCTGCGTGGTTGTGTAGTGCGTGCTGCCTGATGGTCTCGCCTTCCGCACGGCATTTTCCACATGCCTAAATAGCAAAATCAAAACCAATCAGTAGCATTCCGACGACTGTCGCGGACACTTTCGGCAATGCACCTGAGCTGTCTCTCGACTGCTGTCATCTTCTCATACAAAACTGCCAACCGCGTTTTGACGCTTGCATCTGCTTCCAAGCGTCAATCCTCAGCATCAGTGCGCAGGGGACCGAGCCTGCAACTAAGACGCACGGAATCGGTTGATAAAGTCCACGACGTCCTGCAGCTGCAGTTGAACGCGCTCGATCTGCTCGGCAGTCGCCCAGTCCTCGCGCAGCAGCGACGCTCGGGCTCTGCACAACACACTCAACCGTGACTCAGTCAGGAAACCACCCTCTTCTCGCACGCTTACAAGCAGCAGTAGCAGCTCACGCCATAGCGCTCCGTGATCGCGGCCGTCCAAGATCTAGCGGGTGCGTCAGCGCGCGCTGATTGGCTCAAAAACCGTATTCGCTCGCATACTAACTGTCCCTTGTTGAAGCTGGCGTCAGAGTGATGGTCGCCCGTGACCCACTTCACTTTGGCTTCGAGTTCATTCCGCATTCTGCACGCAGACACAGACGAGCGATGTGGCGCTCCATACGACCATCACTCCTTCGCGCTTCTCGTCGCTATGCATCCTCTGCCGCCTTTGCTCGCGACGAGTACGGCCTCTTCATCGACGGCACGTTCGTGGCGGCCTCCGAGAGCGCGCGCCTGGCGGTGGAGAACCCTGCGACCACCGAGACGCTGGCGTACGTGGCCAACGCTGCGCCTGAAGACGTGGACGCCGCTGTAGCCAGCGGCCAGAGGGCGTTCCAAGAGGGCTCGTGGTCGGGGGCGGCGGCGGCGGACCGCGCCAACGTGCTCAACGGCATCGCGGCGGCGTTGCGTAGGCGCATCCCGGAGTTCGCGGAGAAGGAGAGTCTGCAGACCGGCAGGCCGATCCGGGAGATGCGGGCGCAGCTCGGGAGGATCCCGGAGTGGTTCGAGTACTTTGCAGCGCTGGCGCGGACGTCGGAGGGATCGGTACCGCCGTTTGCAGGCGCGTATGTGAACTACGCGCAGCGTCTGCCGCTCGGGACGGTCGGACTGGTGAGTGGAGCAGACTGCTCGATGAGGTTGAAGGTGTTTTGACTGAGTGGATATCTGTGGTGGGGACTGCAGATCACGCCGTGGAATCATCCGCTGCTGATTGCAGTGAAGAAGCTGGCGCCGGCGCTGGCGGCTGGCAACTCGGTGGTGGTTAAGCCGTCGGAGCTGGCGCCGCTCACTGTTGTGCAACTGGCTGAGTTGTGTCACGAGGCAGGACTGCCAGCTGGTGTTTTCAACTGTGTGCCTGGTCTGGGAGCCGTCACTGGGAAGGCTCTTGCAGGACACCCTCTGATAAAGAAGGTCGACTTCACGGGTGGAACTACGACAGGAATGCATGTAGCTGCAGCCGCTGGTGGGAATCTGGCAAGCACCACGATGGAGCTTGGTGGAAAGGCACCGATGGTTGTGTTTGATGATGTAGATGTGGACGAAGTGGTGAATGGTGCGGCATTCGCGTGCTTTATTGCGAGTGGTCAAACCTGCGTCACAGGGGCACGCCTGATCGTGCATGAGAGCATTTTTGAGGAAGTGGTGAGCAAGCTGGTGGCTAAAGTTCGCTCTATCCGCCTGGGCGACCCCATGAACGATCAAACGCAGATGGGTACTATTATCTCGGAGCCTCACCTTTTGCGTATCCACGCCATGGTGGAGAGGGCGAGGAAAGCTGGTGCAACGGTGCGCTGCGGAGGGCAACGGGCACCAGACCTGAAAGTGCGTCAAATCAAATCTTCATTTGCTACGTGAACTTTAACTGCACTGATCGACGCGCTTGTTGCAGGGATACTTTTACAAACCGACAGTGATCACGGACGTGACACTTGACATGGAGATTGTCCAGCAAGAAGTGTTTGGCCCTGTGGTCGTTGCATATTCCTTCAAGGTGCGCTTGTAGCTTTTAGATGTACCCTTGATTTCTGAAATTAAGTGTGAATTGGTTTGATATTTGTAGAATGAGGCTGAAGCTGTTCAGCATGCAAACGACTCGCCCTTCGGTCTTGGAGCAGCTGTGTGGACTAACAACATCAAGCGCGCTCACCGCGTAGCGCACAACTTGGAGGCCGGAATCATTTGGCTCAATGATCACCATCGTAATGACCCGTCCAGTCCATGGGGAGGTGTTAAGGACAGCGGCATGGGGTGAGTTGGTCTTAAAGGACTTGGTTAGGTTGCTTAATTCTGACTGGTATTGCATTATTTTGTAATGTAGGAGAGAAAATGGACTGGAGGCGTACAGATCGTACACCCAGGTGAAGAGCGTGATTGTGGGGTTCGGCAACGGAAAGTTCGATTGGTTTGTCGACGACACTGTTCGCTACGGCTAAGAAAGATGGCTACGTCATTGTGTGACCACGATTAAGTGCAGCGATAAATACAGCGCGACATTTGTGCAGTCATGTTGCCAAAACTGCATCAACTGCGACTGCGGTGGGTCTGTGGCCTGTTGACAACTGGAAGTCACGCTTTGATTAATAAGTGAGATCACTTTCCGCTGTGATACATATTAAACACAGCCAAACCCTTGGCAAACAAGTAGTTTCTTTCTAAGGGGCCCTGCCCACCTCATCTTAGGTGAAAACGATGAGGCGCTTTATTCCAGTGTTAATTTACTAGCTGCTTGGCTCCAGTGGATGCTTCTTCTGCTGAACGATGCGGAAGAAGGCTGCCACACTTTCCGATGCCCTACACACATTGAAAATTGCAACCAAGACATCACTCAGGAAATCAATACTTCTCGAAGTCACGATAGAGATTCAGACTGACCTCTGGCAAGCTTCCGAACACGCAAAGTATTGCTCTTCCGACAGCAACCCTTTAATATACAAGCAACAATGAGTTACGGTCAGTCCTCGATCTGCAAGCCTCTTCTCACGTAGCACTAACCGTTGGTGATGCAAGTGAGAACGCCATCGCTCGAACTGGAACGCGCGGTAGTGACGAGAGAAACAGCTTGCTGCATTATCCAACGCACAATACATCATTTTAACATCAGTATCACAATATTAGAGCAACAGGCAGTCACCACTCTTCGTGGCGCATACCTCTTCTTCTGCTGATGTAGGGTCCAGGTACATGTTGCCGTCCGGGAAGATGCCGCACGAAGTCGACGTGACGACCGCAACCATCGGAACTCCTGCATCCATCAGCGCCAAACTCACCGCGTTGATTGCAACTGCAAGAAGGTGCTGAACACAACGGCATCAAAAGTCCAGGGAAGGTCAAGGAGAACCAGCAAGCAGCAACGCCATCTTTCACAATGATGCATGCAACAATGCACAGCGCAATGCAATGCAACAGCACAATAACGTGGAAAGGATATAGAGCCGTTGTCTTCGATGACTTGCACTACGATGCTGATGACGGCGCGCGGGAAGCTCTCGGTGAGCACCATGGGCGTGAAGGTCTCGCGGATGATCTGCTCGTACTCCTTCTCCTTGGACGCTGCAACCAATGCACACACACATTCAACACATTTAGATAAAAGAAAGCACTAAAAGTGAACTTAACGCAATGGCCCACGCACTCATGACGCCCTTCTCCAGCTTAAAACACACGTCCAGCGTGGCCTTCTCCACGTGCTCGTTGCGCCAGTTGCGCGCCTGGCCGGGGCCGTACACCGCCGCCAAGACGGTGCTGCTGCCGTGCGACATGCGCGCAGATCCGTCCGCTCGGAACAGCGCGCCCTGCTCGGACGCGAACGGCCGCAGCTCGTTGCCGGCGCGGCCATCCTGACGATGCGAAGTCGTCACCATTGCTTTACTTGATCGAAAATCGGAAAAATGGTTGTTGACGAGGTTGCACATTGAGAGGGAACATCCCCTCAATAAGCAACCACCCTTTAAATGAGGAGTTCATCTGTGGGCATGGTTAGTATACTGTATTAATACAAAGCTAAGTAATTATTACTAAATCCCCGCTGACGTAATATGGAATAGAAAATCGACAGCTATTCCGCCAAAAAGGGTCCTTAACTATATAGAAGGGTCGATTTGTGCATGGACACCGGCATTTCCATCCTTGTGTATCCCAATTGCCCTCGGAATACTCGCTGAATTTCACGAAACCAGCTCACTGATCCGTCCGTCACTCCTAAAGTATCGGCACAAACTAATACATTTCTTATCCATCTTGAGGATGTTTATTCGGGGCAGGATAAGTTAAGTTGACCTGTCGACCAATCATCGGTGCAGAAGTTGTCCCGCTGCCGCGACTTTTTTCTCAGGGCAGGTGACAACTTGCTAGAATGACTTTGACCGATACCCTGTCATTTTCGTTGAAAGCAATTAACAGCAATACCAGTAAACGCACAGAGCCCTCCACCACCAACAAAGCAAGTAAACCAGAGTTGCGGGGTGTCATCAGGCCCACATCATAGACGAAGATAGTACGACTGCTGCCACCACAGGTGGTAGCGATGGAGTGACGAGCTCTAACTGCCCAGCTGCCGTAACAGGTGGGTCGTTCCAGGTGCAGGTAGCACGTCGAGCACCCAACTGGTCGATGGAGAAGGCAAATACCTTGTGATTGAGCTAGTTTCTATAGCTCGGAACTTAGATGTCAACGTTGTGTTGCTTTTTAGACAAATACTAGTAGTTGCTACGTTTAAAGTTCAAGACTGAGGATATTGCCAAGAGATTTCTCTCTCAGCGTCGTACAGTGTTCGTTGGGACAGCATGCGTTACAATCTTATTAATCTTTTGTGTAAATACGGGAACTTCAGAAACGAAAGATGAACATGACAACTGGGAGCTGGTAGCAGCTGAGTATCAGCATCGAGATGCGGGTCAATGCATAGATCGCTTAAAAACACTCGCCAAGATGTTATTTTGTTAGATTATTTATTTAACTAAAATTGTATATATTTATTATTGTAGAAACTTACTCAGAGAAGACACTGCGCTCCACTGGAAGACCATGGGCAGAAAGGCAAATTGCAGCCGAAGCCAACCTGGGGGCCACAGTCGAGCAAGCTCAAACCCTGGGACGACCCGTGAAGCAAGAGACAGGTCTTATTACCTGGTGGGATCAGAATGGTCTGCATTTCAAATGTATGGGGAACTAGGCTCCACCATTGACACGGTGGTGTGGGATAAAAGAGCGTACAGCGGTCAGTGGCGAACAGCGGAACTGGGGTGGCTGAGGCTGGCGGAGCTGCGGCTATGGACATCAGCTGGTGCACGAGGAAAGTGGAGGGACTTACGGGCTTTTAAAGGGAACGTGAAGGGACGGCGTCTCTGTGACGGGCCACACAGCACGTTGCACAGAGGAAGTGCTAGGAGTATACAAACTCCAAGTGAACGGCAGCTCACGGGGTTCCTGGTCGTAAGGTAACCGGTGGGTTTTATAGGGTAGATATAAGACTGAATAGATTTATAGTTGAGGGCCTGTCATACAAACTTCCTATGAATTATACTAGATCTAAGTCAACATAGAATGGTTGGTTTCTAGAACCCAACGATGTATACCACATGGTTCGTGTATGCAACACGACAGTAAGGCTGTATGCAGTTATGCAGGTTCATAGTATTTATGAACCAGGACCAGCGGTCCGGAAGAGTGACGCGTGTCACTCTTTATGTAACCAGGTTACAACTGAGGTTACCCCGTTACACCCCCCACTTATCTGAGGGACACCTCGGGTCTCTTTCATTATCTGAGGCCTTTCTGTTGACGGGTATTGACCCGCCAACTGTAGTTGCATTTGCAACTTGGTGCGCATTCGGCAATTCGCCAACACACCCACAGGCTTCCACGTCAGCCCGGCACTTCGAATATCTTCCCAGAAGAAGAAGGCACAAGTCCCTCGTGAGACGAAGTCTAAGTCGAAGGCGGCGAAGACTAAGGACAACGCCAAGGTATCGGACGGTGCCAAAGTGTCCGCTGACACTGCGCCTCGGCCGTGGATGAGGTCGAGTTCCGGCCTGGACCACGTGGATCCGGATGAGTAGACTACGAGGTCGACGACGAGCCCAATCTCCCTCGATGCTCGCTTCGCCTGACAAGGACGCGAGTCCGAAGGGTGCTGCATCGAGCAGTTCCGCCAAGCCATCCGGCAAGGAAGCGAGTCCAAAGGCGGCTGCACCAAGCGAGAGGCCGATAGGCAAGGACGCGAGTCCAAAGGTACTGTGTCGAGCAGCCCAAAGAAGCCAACGGGCAAGGACGCGAGTCCAAAGGGTACTGCCCCGAACAGTTCCAAGAAGCCACGTCAACGCAAGGACCCGACTCTGACGTTGGCCTAAGGCACGGCGCGTGCCCTGGCTCATAAGGCGATGGTCGAGTCGAGGCCGAGGCCAAGCGCGAAAGCGCTAAGAAGCGGAAGCTTCGCGATCCCCGTCTTCGGACAAGGACAGTAATGTCCGGCTCTACGGGCAGACATATCACGCCTGTGATCCCGTGGCTGCGGCCGACAAGGCCTGGGAGAAATAGTTCGAATGCGACTCCGAATCTGGGGAGTCAGCCATCCTTGGTGAGGAGAGCGACGAAGGAGAAGAGGGCGAGGTGGCCCAGCCTCCCAAGCCGCGAGAGATCTCCAACAATCTCGAGGGCAACAAGAGGACTTCTTGGATGCCCGCCAGTCCAACGCGTGGGCCTATTACTTGGCCGACCAGGAGGGTTACTACCCACCTGACGAGAGTTCTGGGGCTGACCGTTTCCTTGGCCAGCTCCCCGAGCCGCGCAAGCTCCTTGGTGGGCACGTTTCCCGGGGTTCGCACGAGCGTGTCTTCGTCAAGAGAGTCTCGCTATTCAGCGAAGATCTCGACGCCGCTCGGTGCGTGCTTCTTGCACGCACAAAATTCCTCTCAAGGAGTTCTCTACCCGCCGCAAGAAGCCGAAGAATAAGGGAGGGTTATAACCCGCCTGGGGTTATCCCTGGGCCCTGCCGGAGCGGACCGGCACCGAGCACGAGGCCGAGGCCGAGGCCCTCTCTGCATCAGAGCGTGGGTACGGCATTCAGTCTGGTGCCCATACCCTTCGCGGCGCTGCTAAGAAGCGGACCGGCACCGAGCACGAGGCCGAGGCCCTCTCTGCATCAGAGCGTGGGTACGGCATTCAGTCTGGTGACCATACCCTTCGCGGCGCTGCTAAGAAGCAGCGCGTGACGTACGAAGCCGACGAGTCTGTTGCCAGACCTCGACAGCCATTGGGCAGTCAATCTGGAGCCGTTCAATCGGCACCCAGGTACCTTCCGAAGTCGGATACCCGCGCCATTTCACCAAGAGCTGGGTCTTCCCTGGCGGCGCCTCTCACGGAGCGCTCGCTAACGTGGTAGTGGAGATTTCCGCTCAGGTCAAGGAGCGCCGGTGGCGGCCGCTCCGACTATTCGTTTGAGCCGCACTAGACTCAGAGAGCTGCGTTGCATTCGCGGGCGGCAAGCTCTGCTGGATCGGTGTGGATCCGGGAGGAGTTCCAGAGCCTCCAGCAGCGGCTCTATACGGTTGATATGACCCTCGGCGTGGGGCCTGGTGGCGATGCGGCTCACCAGGCTCATCAGCCCGGGGTGATTGCCTACCTTCGAGAGGAGGTTGAGCTTCACGGTCGTGACTTCGAGCACCTCCACGATTGGGTGAGTCATCACGTGTCCACTGACGACTACGAGGCCTTGCGTGCGCAAGTCTCCTGGCTGATACAGTTTGTTCGCCAGTCTGTTTCGGCACGTGAGCAGCCTGGGTATTCATGCCCTGCCTGGGAGCAATCGGCGTACCCGTACAGCTCGCGGTCGTAGTCGACTGCTTATGTGGCGGCGTCTGTGCAGCCTGACGTTCCAACGTCTCTCCCCCCGCCGCAGGTTCGCTTTGAAGAACTGAGTCCTTCCGGGGTCTTCCGCAAGGGAGGGGCGAAGCCTGACGGTCCTGGTATGGCTTAAGACCCCACGTAGAAGGTCGAGTGCGTCGCCATTGTCTTAGGCAAGTCAATGGTGTAGGCATTGCCGTGGCGTGCCAGGACAGCGAAAGGTCCAATGAAGCGGTGCTTCAGCTTGTTGCTGGCAACAGCACTAACAGCGTTTAGCGGTAGCTTCCTAGTGTCGAGTTGGACTAAGTCACCCACATTAAACACTGTTAAGTTTACTCTTCCATGTTTGTCAGAGTACTCCTTTGTTCGTCTTGTGACTGTGCTATCTTGTCTCGCACGCGGCTGATAACGTTCAGCCTGTTGTCGACGAATGTCGACAACTGCTTCTTTAGCGAAACTGGAGTCAAACCATTCACTTGGGAGGAAAGCGCTTTCCGAGCCTCTCCCCCACTTACAACGGAAGCCTCGCGGGGCCCGCGCAAGGTGAGCGGCACCAAGGGTGTCGTAGCCCATTGAGGCAGAACAGGGTGAACCCCGTTGATGCGTGTGACGCATTAGTGCAAACTCAACCATCGGGAGGGTGGACGACCACTCGTGCTGTCGTTCCGCACAGACACTACGCAGTGTGTCTTCAAGGACGCGGTTTACCCGCTCCGTTTGGCCATCCGTTTGAGGATGGTCCGCGGTTGACATCAGCAACCGAGCTCCCAGCAGTGAGAACAGGGCCTTCCAAAAGGCAGCGGTAAACCGCGGGTCTCGATCCGAGACAGTGATCTCTGGAAGACCATGATATCGGAACACGTTGTCCAAGAACAGAGCGGCGGCTTGTTCGCCCGTGAACGTGGCGGGCACAGGAGCGAGATGAACCATCTTGCTCAGGTGGCACACGAACACCAAAATGCCGGTGTTACCATGCGCATCGGCCGGAAGGCCAAATACGAAGTCGAGACTCATCGACTTCCAGCAGTCGGCCGGCACCGGCAGGCTCTGTAAGGGAGCCGAAGCGTGGCCCGCAGGCTTTACACGCTGGCACGTTTTGCACGTGCTTACATATCGCACGACCCACTTGTACATGTAAGTCCACCAAAAGGAGAGGGAGACCGATGAGAAGGTCTTCTCCCGGCCTAGGTGGCCACCTGACGGGAGGTCGTGCGCCTCATGAAGTATGTCGTGCTTCAGGTCTTCGTCATTGGGACCACAACCCGAGGAGGGTCCGACGGCTCAACTCGGTAGTAGAGGAGCCCGTCGGTCCACTCGTAGCGATGAAGCTGCGGTCGTTGTCGAGGTGACAATCAGGAAGCTTGGGCTTCCGCGCCTGCGGCAAGGTACCCCACGAGAGGCGCCAGATGAGCGTTCTCTCGGTACGCATCGCGAATTCGATCGTACAGATTCGTCGTGACCCTAGTGATATGGGCAAGCTCGTAGTCGGGTCAACGTGACAGAGCGTCGGCCAACACATTGAGCTTGCCAGGCTTATATTCAACGCGGAAGTTATATTCCGCGAAGAATGACAGCCAGCGGGCCATCCGCTGTGAGAGATGGGGCGAGTTAATCGCAGTCCGCAAGGACGCGTGATCGGTGTAGGTCACAAAGGGCTTGGAGCCCAAGAGGTGCACTCGAAACTTGACGAGGGCGTACTTCATCGCAAGGAGCTCGTTGTCATGAACGGGGTAGTTCCATTCGGCGGCCTTTAGCTGCCTGGACTGGAACGAGATGACTCTCTCATGTCCTTCATCATCGTTCTGCAAAAGGGCACAGCCGATTGCATAGTCCGAGGCGTCACAGGCGATGCTGAACGCTTTGGACTAGTCCGGCAATACCAGGACCGGAGCCTGCTGTAGGCTCTCCTTGATGGCGTCAAATGCGCCTTGATGCTGGGTGTCCCAACACCAGTCGGTGTCCTTCTTTAGGAGCTTTGACAAGGACCTTGCCATCTCGGCATAACCCGCACTGAAGGTGTGCAGGTAATTGGCCAGCCCCAGCCATTTACGCAGGTCCTTCTGTGACCGAGGCGTAGGCCAGGCCGCGATGGCCTTGATTTTCTCGGGATCAGCGCGCACTCCGTCGCGCCCGACAAAGCACCCAAGGAACGTTATTTCCTTCGCCGCAAAGACGCACTTGTCAATGTTGGCAAAGAGCTTGTTGGCTCTCATGACTTTCAAAACTTGACGGTTGCCTTCGGGCAAAGTTCTTCGACGCCCCAGAGTCGATCAACACTCTAAGGGGTGATCATATCCCCGTACACTTGCGTGTACCACTAGCAGCCCATCGCTTCTTTTCTCCGGGGCTAAGTCGTCCAGGTACGCGCTACCCGCGTACCCCTCAGGGCGACCTAGTTATTCCCCAGCAGGGCGCCCCGTCCGGCGTCCCCCTGTCCCCAGATCGCGGCTTCTGCCAGCGACATCTCGGACCTTGGGGTGACCCTGGGGTATCGTGAAGGGTTTCCTTCCACGTCCCACCGAGGGGCAGGCACGTTGCATGTGCCCGGACCGGCCACAGCCAAAGCAGCGAATATCGCTCTGCTCGGCCGCGCTAAGGTCCATTGGGATGGTGCCGTGCCCGTAGTCGCCTGCCCAGAACCGTAGATACGAGCCTGCTTGTGGCTCTTAGAGAGCGACTAGAATCACCTCCACCAAAGTGGCCGACTGGGCACGAAACAGCTGGGTTCATGCCGGGTCTACCTTTTAGGCCTTCCATGAAGATGGTCACTTTGATCTCTTCGGACAGTGGATTTCCCACCATTGATGCCGCTAATACGCGCATCTCTTGCACATACTCGTACAGTTTGCGCTTCCCTTGCTTACAGGCGAGGAAACGCGAACGCTGGCGGTACTCCACGTTCGCCGCGAAGAACGCTGCTCGCAGTTGTTCCATTAAGTTGGACCAGGATGTAAAGTATCCCGGGGATGTTATTCTCCATGTCTTGGCGCGTCCACCACAGAGCAGAAAGCCTTCAAATTAGCAAAGCAAAAAGTGAGGTTTATTGAGTACGGGTGGGGATTTTTCAGCCAATTATATGGTGGCTACATTTTATGTCGAAAGTTAGCAGGCCACAGAGGTAGAATTAGTACGATACAGCTTTTGATAGCCGTTCTCAACTGCGCCCTGCATGATCTTCACTGACATCGGAAGCCGTCCGTTAACAGCCACATGCTTGCTAACACGAGGCAGATTAAAGCTGTTGCCGCCATCGTTTAAGAGGATGGCCTCCATCACTTTTTGTAAAGTTACAAAACACTTGTCAGGTGCTTCCTGCTTTACCTCATCGAAAGCCTTGTGTACAGCCTCAATGAGCCCTATCGTGTCGTACGTTGCTTGCCGATACTGTAGGGCCTGAATAGAATTAAAAATCCTAAGTCAAGAACGTTGAGATCCGGGGATCTAGGTGGCTGGCACCGCATCCGAATTGTCCACCCGTCCACTTTTCCCGCCTGCTCCACCTCCGCGTCATTCTCGCGAACGTGGGGGCCGGCGTTGTCCTGCTGGACGTACACCGTGGTTCCTCTTCGAACTACACATGAAAACATACGCAACAATATAAGGTACATCACATCCATTTCAGTTGTAACGAATAGCATACCTGACAGCTTGGCCCGAATCACAGGAAATACTTTCTCCAATAGGAACTTTCGATAAAGCTGTCGCGTCATCGAAACGCTTTTGGTCACAATAGCCCCTTTAGGTCTATTAACTGAGCTGCGCAACGCAGCGGTCTGCTCGACGATAGGCCATATTCCCAACTTGCCGTCAAAATACTGCCGTCGATGACAGTCATAGCGGGGCCGAGCAACAGCAGCTAGGAACATAACCTTCCCGATATAACGCTTGTTAGGACATGATCAGTAGGGCAGTTGCTCAGCTGCAGTCAAATAGTACTTGGTAGTCCCCTTGTAGAGGTTAAACCATTTTTCATCCACGTGGACAGTATCATACATGTGGTGCATTTGATATAGCCTTCCACCTATTCCATTACATAAATCACAGCGTTAGTAAACAATTGTAGCGCAGGAGGTAGATGGCTTACTTACCTAGAGGAATATGTACGTGTGATAGTGCCCACTGGATGCGCCGTGTTTTGTGTGCCTCTGTCAATGTGGGCTTCACACGAGAGACGGCACGGCGTAGCACGCCGTCGGCAAGATGCCGCTGCAAAGTGGAGCGTGGGATACCGGAAGCTTCGGCTAGCGTTCGCTGCTTCTGGCGCTGGCAGAGAGGGACGGCCTGGACGCGCTCAGCAACTTCCTCTGGAGACAGATGCCGCCCCTCCGCGGCTGCTGGCGTCGTGGTGTCAGCAGACTATCGGTGCACGCGCGCATCTTCCAAAGCTTCTTGATGCTATTGCGACAGAGTCGAAACGTGTCCATCGCTGCAGCCAGAGCCCCTTAACGCAACCGCCCCCGAACGCTGTGCTGCATGAGGTAGAAGAGGACCTGCATGCGGACCTCAGGAGTAATGTCGGCTTGTCCTGGGGCTCGGGGCATTCGAGTGTTGAGTGAGGGCTGCTTGAGGGCTGGTAAATGCTGGAGTGAGGTGGGTGGATGCGGTGAGTTCGTTGGACGCAACCAGCGATTTAGGATTTCGTTGTTGTCGAGCGTGAGTGGTTTTTGGCCAATTGTTTTGTCGGTATGCATCACAAAAACCTTAGTCGTCATACTGAAGTGGGCCAGAGAAGCACACTGTAATCTACTTTTGCTTTCTTGAATTTTCTTTTTGGGATTTGCGCACGTCGCGCAGCGTTTCATTCATGCCCCCTCCTGTACCGCAAGTCGATGACACCCCTAGAACTGATGCGATCACCCAAGCCTGCGAGGAAGAGCTCGCCGCGCTCAAGGCCGTCTAGTTATGCTGAATCTTCGGAGTGCGAGCTTAAAGAAGTACAGGCCACAGCCCCGCCTGTTGGCGACTGGTTTGGTGAATGGGACGCTTTCAATCAGCATCTGGATGTCTATCAGAAGTTGACTTCGCAAATTTACCGAGCTCGCACTTATGGCAACGTCAAAGCACTCAACCAGATGATCAAGGTAAAACAGCAGTGGTCAGAAAATGAGACGAGTTGGAGACCACTACAATAAGCTCGTGTGCACGCATGGACGGGGCGAGAGAGACCGTGGATCTTGCAAATACACTGGATACCGCGGGAGGGCAACGGCATGCAAGGCGATGATGACGATAGTTGTCGCTCGCAATACACGGGCACTTTTTGCGTTCATATGATCAAGAATTTTAATACCCACAATCACCCGCTAGAAAGACAGAGTTTTGATAACTACCCGCTAACCGCCGCATTACGGATCCAGATGTACTCGACTTCGTAGACGCGCTTGTCAAGGCCGGTGAAAAAAGCCCAAGAAGATTATCGGGTTTTGCACAAGACGACGAGTACGCTTGTGCTTGCCTGCTGTACGTGATCACTAGCTAAACGAGCGATACGCTGATTTGTTCCAGGCAAGCGTGTTACTCTTAGAGACGTGCACAATCTCGTCCAGAGGCTGAAGGCAAAGTGACGCGGCTCGACTTCTGTCGAAGAGATGTTGGAGGACGTTCTTCAGAAATTTTGTGCTTTCCGGGACAAACCTGCTACAATCCTGATCGACGAAGCGGCTGCGTACAGACACTAGTGATGCAATCTCGCCAGATGCGTCAGCGTTTTAGGCATCCCCGAAGTGGTCATGCTGGATTCCACGCATAAAACAAGCGCCTCCAGGTACAAGCTATTCAGTTTAATGGTCAAATATGTGTTTGGGCATGAGAGTACCAGTAACGACACAGTTGGTAAATAGTTGGTCGCAGTCGATAACCAATTGATGATAGTTGGTTGGGGTTGGTGAATAGCAGGTGTATACGCTAATCTTTAATACGTCATGATGAACATTGTTGCACTATGCCTTGTAGGGTCAGTACGTACAGCGTGCGTTTGTGGAGAATGAAAGCCATGCTTGCATGAAAGATGCAATCCAAGCCTTCAAGGGCAGCAATCCATCATGGTATAAAATTCGAGCGTTCATCTTGGACAATGAATTCGGGGAGCTCAGTCTGCTAATAAAAAGTGTTTCCGTTAGCGGGCGTCCTCACTTGCCATTTCATCTCAAGAAGTACCTACGCACGGAAATATCCAAGGATGAGTACGGCGGACCATATGTGGTGGACGAGGATCACGTGGAGGACGCCGTCGATATGATGATCAAAGCCAACGATGAGGTTGAGAACGATCGCGGGCTCCGGTACATCTATTACGTTCTTGACGGGTTAGACAGGAAAGGAGACCTTCAGTCGTCAGGTCACCCGCTTTTGGCGGATTTTATCCGAAACTTACATGCCTGCAAAGACATGTGGGTGCTATGCGAGCGCGCGTACGTTGCACACCTTTGATAGCACACAAATATTCGGTAAGCCGTGGCTATTTCATCTGATAAATCCAACTCCAAACAAAAATGTTGATCTACCCTTAGACTCGAGTATGCCTGGGGGGCTCTGAAGGATATCCTGCGACCTGAAATCAAACTGGATGATTGCGTAGAGACGCTCCTGTTTTTGTGGACAACGGCGGAACTGGAGTACGTTGCAAAATCCCACATAGTTGGCACGCACCACTATCGTAATGCTGACCGTGAACTGGAACGCTTAGCAGCATTTATTAGCCCACATGCTAATGGATTTGTAAAAGGGCAGTACGAGTTGTTCAAAGGTGGGCCACTTTCGTACGAAGGGCGCTGGCTGCAACATGATACAATTGTGCAGCTGTGTTCGCTCACCACGAACAAGGAGAACGACGTGAACGTGCAGGTATGCTATTCAAGGGTACGATCATTGATGCTTGTCCATGCTAATCTTCGTTATGGGGGTGGGGTTACCGTGTTAAATGGTTAGACTTCTCAAAAACCGCTATGCATACAGACTACTTGGGAATCGAGATTAGAGGGAATCAACTATGGTTGTGGGAGGTGACCGTTTTTTTGCATAACATTTTTAACCGAAGCCGACCTTGACCATCCGCGTGGAATGTTTGTTGGCGGAGGGAAAATGCCTGCCGGTGTCGATCCATAAAACCACCTAAATGACAGTGTTCCGGAAACAACGGCAGGCAATGCTGCATTCAGGACCGTGAAGGTGGAGGAGATGAGCGGAGGATCGAGCGGAAATGCGCCGCAAACACAGCATACACTCCAAAAATCGCTGGTATCGCTGTCAGGGGTGGTCTTCAAACATGTGTTTATTGCGCGTTGTCCAAATGACGTGTAACATTGCACTGCGGATAATACCCCACAGAATGTCAAGTTCTGCGGAATATGGCCGAACTCAGACGGTCCATGTTGGCTCCGTGAGCAAGCATATTAGTGACCAAGGAGTGGTAGTTTCCATCAGAGCATTCCAGTTTTTCACCGATGAGAGCCCACAACTCGCCGGCGCGAGAGCAATCAAATAAGAAATGACGTTCAGTCTCTACTTCTGTACACCCCGGGTGCCTGTGAAGACGAGCGTTAAAGGAACCAAAACCGAGAACGCCTAGGAAGAAGTTCCCAACACTGTCGGAATTGGAGGTCTGCGTAAACTGGAAGGGTATCACGACGAAGCTCTTCGTGTTGAGAGAGTGTAGCTTGTAGGGTTTCTGTTGACACACCATCGCCGAGATATCTGATATGGAATCCGGACTGTGTAACGTGGCGTTCCCCGTTACAAAAGTAGGTACACGCCACATTCCGATTGGCTGTGACGTGGCGCTATGTTATTGGGCAATAGTCGCCCGTTTAGGTACATATTAGCAAATTAGCGTGCAGCACCCCAATTGGTGGCTGGCAGCTAACCTAGGCTTAAGTGCGGTTTTGCGACCGAACTTAAATGTCACTCAGAGTTAATCTCGCTTCTAAGCCAACGAGTCTTGGTCTCAAGCCCCAAGACTGTGCTTCCTCAACACCCAGCGAAAGCTTACGTAACGGCACGCTTTGGTCCGTTTTTCTCTGCGTAGCATCTATGTCAAGTCGTGCTTGCTAAGTAGCGGGACTGTTCTCACTGTATCGCCTCTAGTAAACTGCTAATCTTCGTTATGTGTAGACATACAGGTGATCCTGTTTCTTGAAACTTATGCTGCTTCCATGCTGTCGACAATATTTGTTCGATCGTCATTGGAGAAGCATTTTGTGATTTATATGAACTACATTGAACCCAGGTGGCAACTACAATCTGTAGCCAATATCCCCGAAGAAGAGGAATCGGACGGTGATGTTGGCTGCCCAGCTTATCGCATTTTAAGGGTCTCATATGCGATCAGCTCGACATGAATTTTGAATGGTGCTATCAAGTGAAAGACCGCTATAAATGTTGCCCATCGTGTTGTAGAGGCAATCAGTTCCCGGGGTGCTGGTAACTTTATAGAGGTGACAGAGGGCTTAAGAGAGTTTAGGGAGTATGCTAGCAAAAGTGTGATATCCACTGTTGCTGGACCCGATCCTGCGAAAGTGTGGCTTTATGAGCTTATCAGAACTAATAACTAGACAATGATGCAGATAGCAATATCTAATCTGTCTGTACCCCTTCAGACTCATCCACAATCTCAGCAACCATTGAAGCAGATCCTGATGTTCATGAAGGAGCTGAGAATGCCGAGGTGGTTGAGATTGATAAGGACACGGAAAGCCGTGGGCAAGGGGTGGGTGACGCAGTAAGCGAATCTGATCAACACACAACGACTGATATTCAGTCGGGCTCAATCACCAACCAGTCGGCCACTATCACCAACCGGTCAGCCATTATCACCAACCAGTTTGCTATTCGCAAACGCAATACAGAGGCCAGTGACAGCAGCGATGGGGGCCAGCGCAGCGACAGCACCAGCGGTGACGTTTTCGAGTAAGCACAAATGTGCGTAGCAAAAGTCAACCAAGAACTAAGAGGAAGCAAAAGCGCGAGGCAAAACGCCGCCGTATGAAAACATCGATTGCATAAGCAAATACACTCGTGCAAGAAACGTATGTCCCAATAAACGGCCTCGCTCTTGTTCGAAAACGCTCGCTAGCAAGTTCAACGTCGCTGATACTCTGTCATTGCTCTGCATTATCACTGAAGAAACCACCCTTGCTTGGAAATCAACGTCAATCGTCTTAGTTGGGTGCGACAGGAAGATTCAACTTCATGTGACAGTGGTTTTCCTTAACAACGTTGTCGCTAAATGCATCGCCGGTACCAATAGTCGCTTTCTGCTGAGCAGTGCAACAACATCAAACAAGGTGCTTCAATATCTAAGTTGGGTACATTCACGGAAAGGGACCTGATCACGATGAGATACTATCATATATACAAGACTAGCCTCGAAGCCGTCGGCGACTTGGCCGACTGGATGAGAAACTCAAAGTAGAACGGAGTGACGCTACCGTCGCCACTCAACGACTATACTTGACATGAAATCGTGCACCACGCGACTCGAATCCATCTATTTGAAGACATGAGTTGAGACGAGGTTTGGACAAGTAAGCTTGGTGGAGATGACGGCTTTCGTCGAGATGAGTGGTTTGGTGACAAATGTCTTCAACTGGTCATTAGCCACCTTATGAGTCAGAATTTCTCAGCATGTAGGCGTAGGGGGCGTCAGCCCCTTGTACGCACGGATGGGCGATGTGAGTATGAAGCAACAGCAGATCGTGTCTGCTTCACCAATTGTCACAACAAGCGTATATGTTCTTGTGCCAGTGTACCTGACGAATCGCTGGGCAGGCATGGTGTTTGACTTTCAGGAACGGCGTTTGGTCAGGTTTGACCCGTGTCAAAAGAAGGCTAACTACTCCGCCATCGAATCTATCGGGAGCGACCTATTTCCCGAAGACACTGCAAACGTGACACTCATCCGCCAGCGTGCGCCACTGCTGGAAGACGTCCCAAGCTGTGGCTGCGCTAGTAATGCTTTGCTTCGTTGTGTCAAGTCCGTGACATGCCAGGGGTTTCCTTAACAACGTTGTCGCTAAATGCATCGCCGGTACCAATAGTCGCTTTCTGCTGAGCAGTGCAACAACATCAAACAAGGTGCTTCAATATCTAAGTTGGGTACATTCACGGAAAGGGACCTGATCACGATGAGATACTATCATATATACAAGACTAGCCTCGAAGCCGTCGGCGACTTGGCCGACTGGATGAGAAACTCAAAGTAGAACGGAGTGACGCTACCGTCGCCACTCAACGACTATACTTGACATGAAATCGTGCACCACGCGACTCGAATCCATCTATTTGAAGACATGAGTTGAGACGAGGTTTGGACAAGTAAGCTTGGTGGAGATGACGGCTTTCGTCGAGATGAGTGGTTTGGTGACAAATGTCTTCAACTGGTCATTAGCCACCTTATGAGTCAGAATTTCTCAGCATGTAGGCGTAGGGGGCGTCAGCCCCTTGTACGCACGGATGGGCGATGTGAGTATGAAGCAACAGCAGATCGTGTCTGCTCACCAATTGTCACAACAAGCGTATATGTTCTTGTGCCAGTGTACCTGACGAATCGCTGGGCAGGCATGGTGTTTGACTTTCAGGAACGGCGTTTGGTCAGGTTTGACCCGTGTCAAAGAAGCCTAACTACTCCGCCATCGAATCTATCGGGAGCGACCTATTTCCCGAAGACACTGCAAACGTGACACTCATCCGCCAGCGTGCGCCACTGCTGGAAGACGTCCCAAGCTGTGGCTGCGCTAGTAATGCTTTGCTTCGTTGTGTCAAGTCCGTGACATGCCAGGGGTTTCCTTAACAACGTTGTCGCTAAATGCATCGCCGGTACCAATAGTCGCTTTCTGCTGAGCAGTGCAACAACATCAAACAAGGTGCTTCAATATCTAAGTTGGGTACATTCACGGAAAGGGACCTGATCACGATGAGATACTATCATATATACAAGACTAGCCTCGAAGCCGTCGGCGACTTGGCCGACTGGATGAGAAACTCAAAGTAGAACGGAGTGACGCTACCGTCGCCACTCAACGACTATACTTGACATGAAATCGTGCACCACGCGACTCGAATCCATCTATTTGAAGACATGAGTTGAGACGAGGTTTGGACAAGTAAGCTTGGTGGAGATGACGGCTTTCGTCGAGATGAGTGGTTTGGTGACAAATGTCTTCAACTGGTCATTAGCCACCTTATGAGTCAGAATTTCTCAGCATGTAGGCGTAGGGGGCGTCAGCCCCTTGTACGCACGGATGGGCGATGTGAGTATGAAGCAACAGCAGATCGTGTCTGCTTCACCAATTGTCACAACAAGCGTATATGTTCTTGTGCCAGTGTACCTGACGAATCGCTGGGCAGGCATGGTGTTTGACTTTCAGGAACGGCGTTTGGTCAGGTTTGACCCGTGTCAAAGAAGGCTAACTACTCCGCCATCGAATCTATCGGGAGCGACCTATTTCCCGAAGACACTGCAAACGTGACACTCATCCGCCAGCGTGCGCCACTGCTGGAAGACGTCCCAAGCTGTGGCTGCGCTAGTAATGCTTTGCTTCGTTGTGTCAAGTCCGTGACATGCCAGGGGTTTCCTTAACAACGTTGTCGCTAAATGCATCGCCGGTACCAATAGTCGCTTTCTGCTGAGCAGTGCAACAACATCAAACAAGGTGCTTCAATATCTAAGTTGGGTACATTCACGGAAGGGACCTGATCACGATGAGATACTATCATATATACAAGACTAGCCTCGAAGCCGTCGGCGACTTGGCCGACTGGATGAGAAACTCAAAGTAGAACGGAGTGACGCTACCGTCGCCACTCAACGACTATACTTGACATGAAATCGTGCACCACGCGACTCGAATCCATCTATTTGAAGACATGAGTTGAGACGAGGTTTGGACAAGTAAGCTTGGTGGAGATGACGGCTTTCGTCGAGATGAGTGGTTTGGTGACAAATGTCTTCAACTGGTCATTAGCCACCTTATGAGTCAAGAATTTCTCAGCATGTAGGCGTAGGGGGCGTCAGCCCATTGTACGCACTGGATGGGCGATGTGAGTATGAAGCAACAGCAGATCGTGTCTGCTTCACCAATTGTCACAACAAGCGTATATGTTCTTGTGCCAGTGTACCTGACGAATCGCTGGGCAGGCATGGTGTTTGACTTTCAGGAACGGCGTTTGGTCAGGTTTGACCCGTGTCAAAAGAAGGCTAACTACTCCGCCATCGAATCTATCGGGAGCGACCTATTTCCCGAAGACACTGCAAACGTGACACTCATCCGCCAGCGTGCGCCACTGCTGGAAGACGTCCCAAGCTGTGGCTGCGCTAGTAATGCTTTGCTTCGTTGTGTCAAGTCCGTGACATGCCAGGGGTTTCCTTAACAACGTTGTCGCTAAATGCATCGCCGGTACCAATAGTCGCTTTCTGCTGAGCAGTGCAACAACATCAAACAAGGTGCTTCAATATCTAAGTTGGGTACATTCACGGAAAGGGACCTGATCACGATGAGATACTATCATATATACAAGACTAGCCTCGAAGCCGTCGGCGACTTGGCCGACTGGATGAGAAACTCAAAGTAGAACGGAGTGACGCTACCGTCGCCACTCAACGACTATACTTGACATGAAATCGTGCACCACGCGACTCGAATCCATCTATTTGAAGACATGAGTTGAGACGAGGTTTGGACAAGTAAGCTTGGTGGAGATGACGGCTTTCGTCGAGATGAGTGGTTTGGTGACAAATGTCTTCAACTGGTCATTAGCCACCTTATGAGTCAGAATTTCTCAGCATGTAGGCGTAGGGGGCGTCAGCCCCTTGTACGCACGGATGGGCGATGTGAGTATGAAGCAACAGCAGATCGTGTCTGCTTCACCAATTGTCACAACAAGCGTATATGTTCTTGTGCCAGTGTACCTGACGAATCGCTGGGCAGGCATGGTGTTTGACTTTCAGGAACGGCGTTTGGTCAGGTTTGACCCGTGTCAAAAGAAGGCTAACTACTCCGCCATCGAATCTATCGGGAGCGACCTATTTCCCGAAGACACTGCAAACGTGACACTCATCCGCCAGCGTGCGCCACTGCTGGAAGACGTCCCAAGCTGTGGCTGCGCTAGTAATGCTTTGCTTCGTTGTGTCAAGTCCGTGACATGCCAGGGGTTTCCTTAACAACGTTGTCGCTAAATGCATCGCCGGTACCAATAGTCGCTTTCTGCTGAGCAGTGCAACAACATCAAACAAGGTGCTTCAATATCTAAGTTGGGTACATTCACGGAAAGGGACCTGATCACGATGAGATACTATCATATATACAAGACTAGCCTCGAAGCCGTCGGCGACTTGGCCGACTGGATGAGAAACTCAAAGTAGAACGGAGTGACGCTACCGTCGCCACTCAACGACTATACTTGACATGAAATCGTGCACCACGCGACTCGAATCCATCTATTTGAAGACATGAGTTGAGACGAGGTTTGGACAAGTAAGCTTGGTGGAGATGACGGCTTTCGTCGAGATGAGTGGTTTGGTGACAAATGTCTTCAACTGGTCATTAGCCACCTTATGAGTCAGAATTTCTCAGCATGTAGGCGTAGGGGGCGTCAGCCCCTTGTACGCACGGATGGGCGATGTGAGTATGAAGCAACAGCAGATCGTGTCTGCTTCACCAATTGTCACAACAAGCGTATATGTTCTTGTGCCAGTGTACCTGACGAATCGCTGGGCAGGCATGGTGTTTGACTTTCAGGAACGGCGTTTGGTCAGGTTTGACCCGTGTCAAAAGAAGGCTAACTACTCCGCCATCGAATCCATCGGGAGCGACCTATTTCCCGAAGACACTGCAAACGTGACACTCATCCGCCAGCGTGCGCCACTGCTGGAAGACGTCCCAAGCTGTGGCTGCGCTAGTAATGCTTTGCTTCGTTGTGTCAAGTCCGTGACATGCCAGGGGTTTCCTTAACAACGTTGTCGCTAAATGCATCGCCGGTACCAATAGTCGCTTTCTGCTGAGCAGTGCAACAACATCAAACAAGGTGCTTCAATATCTAAGTTGGGTACATTCACGGAAAGGGACCTGATCACGATGAGATACTATCATATATACAAGACTAGCCTCGAAGCCGTCGGCGACTTGGCCGACTGGATGAGAAACTCAAAGTAGAACGGAGTGACGCTACCGTCGCCACTCAACGACTATACTTGACATATAATCGTGCACCACGCGACTCGAATCCATCTATTTGAAGACATGAGTTGAGACGAGGTTTGGACAAGTAAGCTTGGTGGAGATGACGGCTTTCGTCGAGATGAGTGGTTTGGTGACAAATGTCTTCAACTGGTCATTAGCCACCTTATGAGTCAGAATTTCTCAGCATGTAGGCGTAGGGGGCGTCAGCCCTTGTACGCACGGATGGGCGATGTGAGTATGAAGCAACAGCAGATCGTGTCTGCTTCACCAATTGTCACAACAAGCGTATATGTTCTTGTGCCAGTGTACCTGACGAATCGCTGGGCAGGCATGGTGTTTGACTTTCAGGAACGGCGTTTGGTCAGGTTTGACCCGTGTCAAAAGAAGGCTAACTACTCCGCCATCGAATCTATCGGGAGCGACCTATTTCCCGAAGACACTGCAAACGTGACACTCATCCGCCAGCGTGCGCCACTGCTGGAAGACGTCCCAAGCTGTGGCTGCGCTAGTAATGCTTTGCTTCGTTGTGTCAAGTCCGTGACATGCCAGGGGTTTCCTTAACAACGTTGTCGCTAAATGCATCGCCGGTACCAATAGTCGCTTTCTGCTGAGCAGTGCAACAACATCAAACAAGGTGCTTCAATATCTAAGTTGGGTACATTCACGGAAAGGGACCTGATCACGATGAGATACTATCATATATACAAGACTAGCCTCGAAGCCGTCGGCGACTTGGCCGACTGGATGAGAAACTCAAAGTAGAACGGAGTGACGCTACCGTCGCCACTCAACGACTATACTTGACATGAAATCGTGCACCACGCGACTCGAATCCATCTATTTGAAGACATGAGTTGAGACGAGGTTTGGACAAGTAAGCTTGGTGGAGATGACGGCTTTCGTCGAGATGAGTGGTTTGGTGACAAATGTCTTCAACTGGTCATTAGCCACCTTATGAGTCAGAATTTCTCAGCATGTAGGCGTAGGGGGCGTCAGCCCCTTGTACGCACGGATGGGCGATGTGAGTATGAAGCAACAGCAGATCGTGTCTGCTTCACCAATTGTCACAACAAGCGTATATGTTCTTGTGTCAGTGTACCTGACGAATCGCTGGGCAGGCATGGTGTTTGACTTTCAGGAACGGCGTTTGGTCAGGTTTGACCCGTGTCAAAGAAGGCTAACTACTCCGCCATCGAATCTATCGGGAGCGACCTATTTCCCGAAGACACTGCAAACGTGACACTCATCCGCCAGCGTGCGCCACTGCTGGAAGACGTCCTAAGCTGTGGCTGCGCTAGTAATGCTTTGCTTCGTTGTGTCAAGTCCGTGACATGCCAGGGGTTTCCTTAACAACGTTGTCGCTAAATGCATCGCCGGTACCAATAGTCGCTTTCTGCTGAGCAGTGCAACAACATCAAACAAGGTGCTTCAATATCTAAGTTGGGTACATTCACGGAAAGGGACCTGATCACGATGAGATACTATCATATATACAAGACTAGCCTCGAAGCCGTCGGCGACTTGGCCGACTGGATGAGAAACTCAAAGTAGAACGGAGTGACGCTACCGTCGCCACTCAACGACTATACTTGACATGAAATCGTGCACCACGCGACTCGAATCCATCTATTTGAAGACATGAGTTGAGACGAGGTTTGGACAAGTAAGCTTGGTGGAGATGACGGCTTTCGTCGAGATGAGTGGTTTGGTGACAAATGTCTTCAACTGGTCATTAGCCACCTTATGAGTCAGAATTTCTCAGCATGTAGGCGTAGGGGGCGTCAGCCCCTTGTACGCACGGATGGGCGATGTGAGTATGAAGCAACAGCAGATCGTGTCTGCTTCACCAATTGTCACAACAAGCGTATATGTTCTTGTGCCAGTGTACCTGACGAATCGCTGGGCAGGCATGGTGTTTGACTTTCAGGAACGGCGTTTGGTCAGGTTTGACCCGTGTCAAAAGAAGGCTAACTACTCCGCCATCGAATCTATCGGGAGCGACCTATTTCCCGAAGACACTGCAAACGTGACACTCATCCGCCAGCGTGCGCCACTGCTGGAAGACGTCCCAAGCTGTGGCTGCGCTAGTAATGCTTTGCTTCGTTGTGTCAAGTCCGTGACATGCCAGGGGTTTCCTTAACAACGTTGTCGTTAAATGCATCGCCGGTACCAATAGTCGCTTTCTGCTGAGCAGTGCAACAACATCAAACAAGGTGCTTCAATATCTAAGTTGGGTACATTCACGGAAAGGGACCTGATCACGATGAGATACTATCATATATACAAGACTAGCCTCGAAGCCGTCGGCGACTTGGCCGACTGGATGAGAAACTCAAAGTAGAACGGAGTGACGCTACCGTCGCCACTCAACGACTATACTTGACATGAAATCGTGCACCACGCGACTCGAATCCATCTATTTGAAGACATGAGTTGAGACGAGGTTTGGACAAGTAAGCTTGGTGGAGATGACGGCTTTCGTCGAGATGAGTGGTTTGGTGACAAATGTCTTCAACTGGTCATTAGCCACCTTATGAGTCAGAATTTCTCAGCATGTAGGCGTAGGGGCGTCAGCCCCTTGTACGCACGGATGGGCGATGTGAGTATGAAGCAACAGCAGATCGTGTCTGCTTCACCAATTGTCACAACAAGCGTATATGTTCTTGTGCCAGTGTACCTGACGAATCGCTGGGCAGGCATGGTGTTTGACTTTCAGGAACGGCGTTTGGTCAGGTTTGACCCGTGTCAAAAGAAGCCTAACTACTCCGCCATCGAATCTATCGGGAGCGACCTATTTCCCGAAGACACTGCAAACGTGACACTCATCCGCCAGCGTGCGCCACTGCTGGAAGACGTCCCAAGCTGTGGCTGCGCTAGTAATGCTTTGCTTCGTTGTGTCAAGTCCGTGACATGCCAGGGGTTTCCTTAACAACGTTGTCGCTAAATGCATCGCCGGTACCAATAGTCGCTTTCTGCTGAGCAGTGCAACAACATCAAACAAGGTGCTTCAATATCTAAGTTGGGTACATTCACGGAAAGGGACCTGATCACGATGAGATACTATCATATATACAAGACTAGCCTCGAAGCCGTCGGCGACTTGGCCGACTGGATGAGAAACTCAAAGTAGAACGGAGTGACGCTACCGTCGCCACTCAACGACTATACTTGACATGAAATCGTGCACCACGCGACTCGAATCCATCTATTTGAAGACATGAGTTGAGACGAGGTTTGGACAAGTAAGCTTGGTGGAGATGACGGCTTTCGTCGAGATGAGTGGTTTGGTGACAAATGTCTTCAACTGGTCATTAGCCACCTTATGAGTCAGAATTTCTCAGCATGTAGGCGTAGGGGCGTCAGCCCCTTGTACGCACGGATGGGCGATGTGAGTATGAAGCAACAGCAGATCGTGTCTGCTTCACCAATTGTCACAACAAGCGTATATGTTCTTGTGCCAGTGTACCTGACGAATCGCTGGGCAGGCATGGTGTTTGACTTTCAGGAACGGCGTTTGGTCAGGTTTGACCCGTGTCAAAGAAGCCTAACTACTCCGCCATCGAATCTATCGGGAGCGACCTATTTCCCGAAGACACTGCAAACGTGACACTCATCCGCCAGCGTGCGCCACTCCTGGAAGACGTCCCAAGCTGTGGCTGCGCTAGTAATGCTTTGCTTCGTTGTGTCAAGTCCGTGACATGCCAGGGTTTCCTTAACAACGTTGTCGTTAAATGCATCGCCGGTACCAATAGTCGCTTTCTGCTGAGCAGTGCAACAACATCAAACAAGGTGCTTCAATATCTAAGTTGGGTACATTCACGGAAAGGGACCTGATCACGATGAGATACTATCATATATACAAGACTAGCCTCGAAGCCGTCGGCGACTTGGCCGACTGGATGAGAAACTCAAAGTAGAACGGAGTGACGCTACCGTCGCCACTCAACGACTATACTTGACATGAAATCGTGCACCACGCGACTCGAATCCATCTATTTGAAGACATGAGTTGAGACGAGGTTTGGACAAGTAAGCTTGGTGGAGATGACGGCTTTCGTCGAGATGAGTGGTTTGGTGACAAATGTCTTCAACTGGTCATTAGCCACCTTATGAGTCAGAATTTCTCAGCATGTAGGCGTAGGGGCGTCAGCCCCTACGCACGGATGGGCGATGTGAGTATGAAGCAACAGCAGATCGTGTCTGCTTCACCAATTGTCACAACAAGCGTATATGTTCTTGTGCCAGTGTACCTGACGAATCGCTGGGCAGGCATGGTGTTTGACTTTCAGGAACGGCGTTTGGTCAGGTTTGACCCGTGTCAAAAGAAGCCTAACTACTCCGCCATCGAATCTATCGGGAGCGACCTATTTCCCGAAGACACTGCAAACGTGACACTCATCCGCCAGCGTGCGCCACTGCTGGAAGACGTCCCAAGCTGTGGCTGCGCTAGTAATGCTTTGCTTCGTTGTGTCAAGTCCGTGACATGCCAGGGTTTCCTTAACAACGTTGTCGCTAAATGCATCGCCGGTACCAATAGTCGCTTTCTGCTGAGCAGTGCAACAACATCAAACAAGGTGCTTCAATATCTAAGTTGGGTACATTCACGGAAAGGGACCTGATCACGATGAGATACTATCATATATACAAGACTAGCCTCGAAGCCGTCGGCGACTTGGCCGACTGGATGAGAAACTCAAAGTAGAACGGAGTGACGCTACCGTCGCCACTCAACGACTATACTTGACATGAAATCGTGCACCACGCGACTCGAATCCATCTATTTGAAGACATGAGTTGAGACGAGGTTTGGACAAGTAAGCTTGGTGGAGATGACGGCTTTCGTCGAGATGAGTGGTTTGGTGACAAATGTCTTCAACTGGTCATTAGCCACCTTATGAGTCAGAATTTCTCAGCATGTAGGCGTAGGGGGCGTCAGCCCCTTGTACGCACGGATGGGCGATGTGAGTATGAAGCAACAGCAGATCGTGTCTGCTTCACCAATTGTCACAACAAGCGTATATGTTCTTGTGCCAGTGTACCTGACGAATCGCTGGGCAGGCATGGTGTTTGACTTTCAGGAACGGCGTTTGGTCAGGTTTGACCCGTGTCAAAGAAGCCTAACTACTCCGCCATCGAATCTATCGGGAGCGACCTATTTCCCGAAGACACTGCAAACGTGACACTCATCCGCCAGCGTGCGCCACTGCTGGAAGACGTCCCAAGCTGTGGCTGCGCTAGTAATGCTTTGCTTCGTTGTGTCAAGTCCGTGACATGCCAGTTCCATTCGTTAAGGACCTCGTTGATTACGTCCGCTTTCGATAGCTGTTTCTCTGCAGCAAAGGAGTGTTCTGTAGAAACAAAGAAGCCGTAACTGCTACAAACTAATTGCCAGCAATCAATACCAACATTGCCTGTTGAGGCATTCCATCTCATTCAATCTCATGCAACCTCATGCAACAAAATCACACAGCACCACTTGCTGTTGCCCCTTTCCCCAAGGTCTCAGCACATTCGTTTAAATTTCCTGCAGCCACGCTCCTTTAAACTGAGCTCAAATGTAGAGAAAATGTCAGTTTTACGCGTATGGAGGCAAATCATTTTCGAGTTGGTGACTACACCAACTGGTTGGTTAAGGCTGGTGATGGACTGGTTATCGGTTGGAAATTAGTTGGTGAAGATTGACCCGGCGTTGTCCACGCAGTTGGTTACTGTAACACGAGCCAAAGTTAAAATCGCCGATACCCGTCTGAATATCACAGAAAATCCATCATGGCACAGAACCCAGGCCGAAAGGGCCGCGATGACCCTCGCTATGGTTGTGTCACCGCGATGCAGAGAATGGCAGCTCGGACCCCCGACGGAAGAGCATCAGCAGACACATTCATTCGGAGACGGGGGACGAGCGCAGGTTGTAACTAGCGGTGAAGCAGCGAAACCGCAGCGTGTTGCAGGAACGCGTCAGGCGGGCTCTGATTTGATTGAGCCTGAGTCAACTGCCACCGGAGACTCTCCTTGCGGTTGACGCTATCCATTATAATTCGAGAGGATTCATATGTGGCGATCGCAGAGACCTTCACCATTCTCGTATTTTTCACATAGCGCAGCAAGCGGACAGCGATTTCCCTATACACCTGGCTTATGAAGTGATAAATCTTGTTGTATTTTATATTCACTAAATTCACCCCTATACGAACATAATGAAGACGTCAGACCGTTGTGGGAATCGACTCGAGGAAATGCATGTGCTTTGGCGCAACACTGGGCAGCTACAAGTTGGCTGATTGTGCTTGTGAAGCTCCGACGAGGGCCTTCTCCTCAGTGCTAATCTTCGGGGCGGAGTTACCATTGCAGTCAGAATTCAAGTCCAGGCTGCGAGCGAGAGAAATGGCCTAGACGTTGATCATCACGTGAAGCGTGCGGGGTGATTTTCCGCGTTATAAGGCAGCAGGTGCGGGTCTATTATCGGGCCCAGCAAGATAGATAAGACAAATCCGATGCTGGAAACGATGATGGTGGGGTGCGTGCGTGAGTTTGGTAAATACAGCAGTCGCTGCCGTCGCTGATGCACTGACGTCGCTGAATCGAACAGTGTGAACGAGCCGACAGAAGCAGAGGTACAGACAACAAACGATGAGTTGTTTATTATTCCTACGCCTGACCATTATCAGCGGAAAAGGAGAGTGGGGGATTAGCATGTAAGCAAGACGATGAAGAATGCGTATTAAAGATACGGGTGAATGTGCGTGATTCAACATGTCAATGCCATGCCAAATCGATCAAGGCCAATGCTCTGAGCGGGTCATTCAAATGCCTGCAAGTTGTGCGCGTTTAAAAGCGCTACCCTCTAGTTGCCTCGCTACGTAGACAAAGAAGGCGCAGAGCAGGTTGAGTGGGTTGGTGAAGGGGGATTGCTGACCTGAGAATGAGGTAAAGATCATTACGGAGTGTCGGATCCCAAAATGTCTTATTTTTCAGGATGTGGGAGGTTTTAAGAAGTGCGAATGCATTGATGACTGCTTCAGGGACTCGCCCCACAACGCCGCCTTCGCCCGCGATTGCGACGGCCATGATCTCATCGAGTCCGTTGTCAGCGTTTTCGAGGACGGTCATCTCGGACCTCCTCCTCGTCGGTGTCAAAAAAGATTACGAAGATGCTGACTGGCCATCGCATGTTGCACACCTTCGGGAGAACTTCAACCCCAAGTCAATCAAGCAACCCTTAATCAACCCTTCGGAGACTGCCGATGCGACGATCCGTGCAGGCAAGCTACGTGCCGCAACGTGCGCATGAACCTCGTTTGCACGAACCGATGCTACATCTGGGGCGACCTTGCGCCAACCGACCCCGTGAGTCCCCAAGGTCGCGGTGACGAGAGAGAGACTAAAAGCGGGCAGTACGCTCTGACTGCTCAAGAGGATATCAAGCGGGGTAAGGTTCTCGGTGAATATGTCGGCCAGCTCTGCTACGTGGCAAACGACTTCACCAGGAGACCACACGAACAGGGCTTCATGCTCGCAATGTGAGTGCGCACAGATAGTGCTGCTGAACGCTGCGTCGGGATCGAAGATCTTCACCTGGGAGGCCGCATGCGCTTCACTAATCACGCTTGTGTCCTCAACGCTGAGTTCTGTGAAGCTGCCAACGGCAGCAATTCCAGCGCAATCGGAGGTGACCTTCAACGACGGCAAGGACCTGTGGTTCGTGTTCAAGTGCATGGACGCCGATTGCGTACATCGCGACATTCAAGACCCGGAAGACCCATGAATAGCCATTGCGCACGCGGGGTACGGGTACTATATCCTGGTTCATGTATCCATTCCTCTTCACTGTATTGTATGTATTCGTACGCACATCCCGTAAAGATTTTACGAGATCCTGACGGGTAGTTTAAAGGGTTCATTTTAACGTCAGTTGGCGCGCAGTGAAGGCTCTGGTTGCTTCCCAAGTTTTATTGCCCGCTTCCGGCTAACTTCAACACGGGTTTTGCGCGCTTTCGGGCCTGATCTTCAAGTGAATTCAAACCGCGCTCTCACAACCAGTAACCTCTCACTGAGGCGCCTCCATGCGCATGGCGGTAATGATACTTACTTCTCAATTGACGGGCTTCATCTCAAGAGCTCCAAGTCCTCGAGCTATAACACCCACTTAGAGGTTTAGAGGTATCCGCGCTCTTCTCTGCGGTGGCATTACACTATTTCTGTCTAACCGTACTGTGTCTCCGCTAATCATTTTGTAGCAGCACGGGCAAGCCGTCTGGTACGATAAACTACTCGCTGTCCGAGACGCTGCATCTGCTGGACATCGTCAAGCGTATCCTGCCCCAAGGGAATGATATGTGGGACTCTGCTGCCACCCGCTACAATGCCACACGCGAGTATCATTGACACGAGAGAGACCTTGAGAGCCTCCGAAGGAATTTCAAGGAGTTGTACGGCATGCGGAAGCCGACGGGGGACCTTAATATCGTGCGACTGGCCAAGGACTTCAAGAGGCTGATCGACGATGCGTCCTGTGTTTTTCTGGCGACTGAAGGTGAGGACAGCGTTAAAGACATCGCGTCACGTCCAGCGACTGTAGTGGTCGAGCCGGCAACATCGGCGGGAGTGCTTTCGACTATAGAGGTGCTGACACTGGGAGCGTGGAAACTGTTCAACTTCAAACGCCTAGCCGTCGAGACTAGAGCTCCGCTATTCGTGCCGCCAACCCCCACACAATCGAGAGAGATGACGGTGAAGCATCAGTTGTTCTACCAGCAGCGTCAAAGGTCGGAGCCACCATTCCACGCCTACGTTGAACACTGAGGAGATAGAAAGCGAAACCTCGGATGATCTCGACGCCTACGACTCCACCGGCACTACGCCTCCTTTCAGCATAGATGGTGCTGAACTGCCGTCGAGGGATACTAGTCTACAAGAACTGGAGATCGAGTTCGCAGAGGCGGACAACTCAGACGCCACAGCTCGTGTGCCTCGTGGCGCCGATTGTACTTGCCTGTCCGTGGAGACGACACCAGAGCGTCAATCAAGATCTGTCCGGGCCGGAGTGAAAAGGCCGACAACTTCGACTGTGAGAGAAAGAGACTCACGACTTGATTCAGTGCAGCACCTTGGTCTTTGGTGCACTAGACTCCAGGATGCGTTACTTGTGTCTTGGTAAATTACAAAATGAGTGTCTGTATTGCTGCAGTTAGTGTTGTTGTGTTGCTCTGAGGAAACACCACCAAGGTGAAACCCCTCATGGCCCTAGTGGTCACTACTGGCTACTGCAAGTAGCAGGACCAAACGGCCTAGAGCATCCGGGTGACGTCGCGTCCTCCATCTGGTCTCACGGTATCCTCATGACCACGGCCTTAAAGTCACATCCTTCACTATATCTCTTGTCCTACCTCGACTAACTGCCACGTGCCGTTTGCATGCTCCGATGCACTCGCACTCTTGCGTTTACTATATTCATCCAGCTACAACCGACGTGACCCTGTTCAACCGCTGCCGCCACTTCGCCCACGACATCCAACTTGCTCACAAGGATCACGACCAACCAATACGTTCAAACAGCAGAACCTCGTACTCCCACTTTACGTCGTATCGTAGAATACCATGCAAAAGACCAACCAAACGTTCAACAGCAGTACTGTACTCCCACTTCACGTCGTGTCGTAGAATAAAAGACATCGTGAATGAACTCGACGTTTGCATCGTGAAGTTTATACCGAACATCTTATGGTGTGGGCTCAGCCACACCCATGCTGATATTCATTTCCTTTCCAGCTTTCGCCAGTACGCCACCATTCGTCAGCCAACACTGCTTGGTGTCCTCCACACTTAGTCCCTCATGTAGTTTTGTAAACTGCGTTGGTCCTAGAGCCTTCGTGAAAATATCTGCGAGATTGTCTGTAGTCGGGATGTACTTCAGCTGAAACCTCTATTTTTCCACATGCCCTGCCACGTAGCGGATCACCTTCGTGTAGTTACGTAAGCGTTGCGAGTTCCCGTAAATTGCAATTGCCTTAAGCGTACTCTGGTTATTACCAAAGATTGTTGTTTTAACCTTCTTGTTGATGCTTAACACTTCGATCAGATGTTGTGCCCATAGCACCATTTCGGTGCATTCTTACACAGCGAACAGCTCCGAACTACAGGTACGAGTGGTCACATTATCCTGCTTCTTGCTTCTCCAGTTGAAAGCAAATCCGTTTAACTTAAGGACAAAGCCAGTCACAGACTTACTTTTTCTGGGCAGCGTGCATGATCAGCATCCGCATTCGCTACAAGTTGCATCGGCCCAGCTTCAGCACGATACACCAACCCAAAACGCTTCGTTGCTAGAATATATCGTACAACACGTTGAGCGGCACGATAGATCTCACGGGTATATGCACTAGCATACCGCCCCAGTGTCTGCACTGCATTAGCCAAATCTGACGCATGCAGGCAACCAAGTATTGCAGCGATTGACAGGTTAAGCTCGACGGTTACATCTCGGTCAAATGTGGTCGTTCCAAAGCATTCCTTCAAGAGATAAAGCTTAGTTTCCAACTACAGTCCCATAAGGACGGAGATGGGAACAAATCCAGATCCATCCAAGAAATCTTGGACAGCCACAGGGTCCATGTCCGTATGAGGCCCCTGCGATTCTCCACTCGGTGAGCTCTTCAGCCCGATGGTGGTTCCAATCGTCCATTGACGACGCAGTCGATCGAGCATGAAACTTGCAGCTCCTATCACCGGTTGAATTACGTTCGGGTGTCGATAACGCGGAGAACGTGCACTTTCCATGGTAAAAGCGCTTGATTCAAAGCGAAAACATCCATTTCACCACCACCAATGCTAAACACTGAGTCCCACCTGAGCTGGCGGCAATATGTGAGCGCATCGGAGACTTCTTTGGGCGTGATGCCGATCGAGACGAAGCAAATAGCCATCCTTGACAAGCGCTTTAATCTGAAGCGCATCCATTTTGGAAGTGAGATAATGCGCGCCCACATCGCCGCCAGAGGCTACAGGTTTGAATTCAATAAAAGAACGGCATGTACCATTACATTGGCACATGCCGCAATATGCGCTTCCAAAAGTAGCACGTCTACAATCCCAAGGCAAGCACTTGCAGCCGTCATCACAACCAATAGTAAAATGTCTACACTACACGTAGTTGTCACTGGCTGCCGTCACCGTAACCTTGGCCCTGGCCGATGCTCGCTCGACCGCGTCACCCCAGATGCATCGTAATCCTACATGCCTGTGGAAAAGGATCTTGACAAAGTTAATGATCCGAAACTACCCTGTCGTGAAATCGTGGAAGCCCATATGTTGGCCATACCAACATAACGGGTGTATTTATTTTTCGGCATCTACGTTATGTTGGTAGGGCCAACATATCGGCATTTAGACTTGAATTATATATGGGTTTTTGCCGAATAATCAACGTCAGTGTGAAATAGACGGAGATGCACAGGTGTAGGGGCTAGTGGGTGACAGGACGTGGCACAACAAGAGTTGTGGGTTACATGGGGGACGGGGAGCAAGAGACGGATAAGGAATATTGGTGGCTAGCTGCGCAGCTTTCCCTCCTCCTCATTTCAAGATTCGACGGGTCGAGCACACACGGATGGTAGCGTCGACCGGGACGACGCCCAAGCGCCAATGCCCACAGCGGAACGGCAGGTGCAGCTGGATCTAGAGCGCCGGAAGCGGCGCCGCCGCCGATCACAGCAGGCTGACAAGAGAGTGCCATCGACAAAGGTGCGGGCGGTGCTGCAGAAGGCTGCTGCACATGCGGGAGAGCGCACCAGAAGACGTGCCTAGTGCTGCAGCTAAGCATAAAGAGGCTATTTCGAGTACAGAGTCTTCACAGATGACGGTTCGCAAGGCGAAACAAGCTGCCAAGGTGACGAAGGGTAATGGGTAACGCGCAGTTACGGAATCGGGGACCAAGGCACCAGCAAAGCTCGGGGGCGCTTCTGAAGGTGACATCAGCAGTTCTTTTACCGAGCCATGGAGAGCATGCTGTGTGCGGTGCAGCTGATTGAAGCACTAAGCTCGGTGAAGGAGATGAAGACGCGAATGCCACTGCGACACAAATGCTGGGACCTGCGACACCGTCTAGTAAGGTTGCTAGTTTAGATCCAACATCGGATCCAGCAGAGCCAACATCAGCTTCTGGAGCCCTGGCAGGCAGCAAGCGAAAGCGGCGGCGCACGGATTCAAGTGAGAGCGAAGGTAGTAGTGATGAAGTAGATGACGGCGTGGAATATACACTTTACTCATTACAAGTCGCCCCAGGGCAGCGTTGACCGTGGATGGAAGGTGCGCGGCGTCGTTTCGTCTCTTCAGAAAACTTTCGCCCGTGCATACAACGTGGGCCTGCGATCGCGTTTGATGAAGTGATCATTCCTAGAATAGCACAGATGAACCCGACGCGGCAGTATCTACTGAAGAAGCCCCACATGTGGAGTACCAAGTTATTTTCGGCGTGCGGTGGTAATACCGCATACTGCATGAGGTGAGTGCGATACTGGAGTGCATGGCGAGCGAAAGATCGCTGGGCACTCCTTCTTTTGGAAATACAATTATGTTGGATGCACTCGAGTTTGTTAATTCATATCCAACATGTTCTTCAACAAAGGATTGACCTTTACGTAGGAGCAAAGAATCACATGTCGACGCCATTTCCAGCGGACAACTCATCGGGACCTGCAGCCGTCACGCGCAGCATGAAATCCTTTACCGCCGCCCCCTACGGCACCTTTCGCATTATTGTGACCGATTGGTTTTACTGTCATGAATGCACTGGAGCTTCACCACCGCCAACTCTAATTTACAGGAACCATCTTAACGAACCGGTGGAGCTACACGAAGGACGTCTTTACAAAGAAGAAGCTGTGCAACGTGGTGAGGCACAGGTGGTCCAAGGCGTGCTTCCAGATCTGGCACAATGAGTGGAAGAATAGAGGTCGCATCCCAGCGCGGCTTCGCGAAAAATCACCGGTTGTAACATCGACGCCCTGGGCAGCCGCAGCGCAAGCGTCGCCGCCGTCGCGGCGACACGGACGAGGTAGAAGAGAGCGTGGACCGAGGAGAGGGCGAGAGCGTGGAGGGAGATGGAGGTGAGCGCACTGAACGTGACGGAGACGAGAGTGTGGAGGGGCATGGGCTCATGCCGGCGGTGATAGGGCCGCTAGCAGCGCAGGGACAAAGACTCGGCCAGCGGTAGTGAGTAAGCAGCTCTCCAGGTTTCGACGCGACGTCTTTGCCAGCAGTGCATGTCTTTTGTTGGGAGTGATCGACAGCGTGCAATTGAATGAAACGTTGATTGGTCGATTTTACACGTGTTTTTGTTGCAGGAAGACTTCGTGCAAAAACTGAGTCTCACCGGTAAAGGGCAAAACGTATGTTGGCTCATCGAACTTACACAAAACTTGTCGGGTTGCTTAGCCAACATAAAGCTCAATATGCTGGACACACCAAATTCGCACTTATAGACGACATTTACAAACGCCAATATTAAAATAACTTGGAGCTCCAACATATTAAAAAAAATGTACCCCTCACTTTTCGTCTAGGGCTTGAAGGGTTAAGTCTGGCGACATGATCAGTTTCCGTGGCGATGTCGCACACGGGTCGCGCATTTGCAAAAGAAAATATTCGCATTCACGCAATGGTTAACGTGACAGGTTACAAGACACAGAGCACTCTACGTTTCCAGTGCTATACAAGAGCCATGACTGCAAGTTTTCCTAAAGCGTTTTGATTGGTGAAAACCCACAAGGCTCACCATCGAGGGTGTCCCGAAATTCTTGTTCGTGAAACTGTGCTGGCGGCTTAAAGCACGTATTATCAAGTGTAGATCCCCGCCCGATCTACCACAAAACGCTCAACAGCCGCAATAGCATGAACATGCACCGTATACGCACCACAGCTTGTTCACGCACCCACAACCAATCTTGAGCATGGCGTTCACTTTACAATGCTTGGCATAAAAAGACTCTTTACAGGTCCAGTGCAGGTCCGGTCCCTATAGGTCAAGGCACAAAGTCAGTTTAACCAGTACATGTGTTCGTAATATTAGATCTTCAACATCGTCAATAAGAGTTTCGTAACTGACCACCGGAATATGCAATCGGGACCCATAGTTAGCACCATACTTTCGTTAGTACTTCGAAGCAGCTAGCAGAAGGGTCAGTAAGACCGTATCGAGGCAAATGCGCCTCCGTAGACGTGCCACGCATCGGCAAAGATCTACTATACCCAATCTTCGCCAAGGCATGCGTACAAGGAGTAATCCAGAGCCTAGGCAAGAGTCCGAAATTCACGCCACAGTCAACACACTCCTTGGGGGATCCAACACACTCAACGGGGGACAGGAACTGCCAACGCGCTGAGTATGGTGTGTTTGTTACACCCGGTTGAAGAAGATTTTGACGTATCACATGAATGCGATTTGGGATGTTGTACGAGCCCGGTTCAACGGCAACCTGACCACGATACCGCGTTTGTGGGTTTGTCGCGAGACCAGGTTCTCGGACGTGTCAATCGCTAGAGGGCAGAAGCATATGGTGGTTCGGTATACCGTCAGATCGAAGTACCGCCCTGGAGTAATGTGTTGAGCCATGACGGAACTGCTACGGACACAATTTGTTTGCTGTTCCATCATTCGTACTACGGCAAAGTAAAGAAAACGAGATAACGTCTAATTGGTTAAGGACATCCTGTTTTAATCAACATACCCAAACAACAGAAGACTTCAGTTTTTGTGGATGGAACCTTTCGATGTGTGCCAGCGAAGTTTAAGCAGTGTGTCATTTTCACCGTATACGACCGTCCCACGAAAGGATACTTTCCTGCCGCGTTCATCCTTTGTACCTCAAAAACATACTTCCATGTACTTCCATGCGCTCTTGTAGACGCAACTGATTTCGGAATGGTGCCTGAGATCGTCTACTGGAAGATGAAGAAATATAGGATTCCGGATCGAGAATGCAAAATTGCCATGAAAAGTGGAGTGTTGGACATGTTGACTGTTGTTCCTCAAGCCAAAGTGGATAAGCAAGGTGTGAAATGGTAAAATCTAAGATTTCAGATTTATGCGAGGCTGGCGGACTCTCCCCTTCAGAAGCCAAATGGAAGGAATTTTGGCGCTACTCTTCTCAAACGTGGATAATCAAGTTTCCCCGGTTTTGTGGAATGTCAAGCCCTATACACGCACGCTCGTTAGTCGAACCAATAATCCGCTTTAGCGATTTCATCGCGAAATGAATGCCGCTTATTCCGTCCCACATCCAAATCTGCCCAATTTTGTGATTGGAATTGAGAAATTAGCCCGTTGATATGCTGCGCTGAAGTTAGACATTGAAATGGAAAGACTTAGCGCACCAGAGAGGCCCCTATACGACAACCATATCCGGTGGAGTTGCCAGATACTTATCGCACCTCAGATGACGAGGATGACAGTCAGCTTAGCGGCGAAGATTCGAGTGATGGAGGTAACGTGCACGTCATTCGTGGGGCGCAGAGGAGAATTGTAAATCGAGATTAACGCAGTCACAACGCGATCAGAGCCGAACTCATTACGTGGAATTGATAGCGATGTCGATTATTACAGTAGTCGACACGAATCGCAGTAAATTGACAGCAGCGAAGCAACTCTGTTAGGAATTTAAAAACGTTATGCATTGAATGAATATGCCATCTTCTTTCCTGCCAGGCTATTCGTTTGTTGGAGAATCTACAATCGGGATGCCTGGCACACGTCCAAAGCTTTGGAACCGAGACGGTAAGATTGGGGAGTCAACTGCGTGTTCGGATCTCGCATCTGGCGGTACGTTGCACACGGCAGCTGCAGCAGCTCTATACACGTTATACGCCTTCTGGATCCTGCTCTTCATGATTTTTTCTGATGGACCATGCGTTGTCGGATCTGGATCAAACCGTAACATTCCACGTGATGCCGCAAAACATCAGCTAAACGCTGAGCTACTGCAACAAACGCATCTTGGGTAGTTGAAGCTTTGTATTTGAGGCGAGCAACTTCCACTGCGCTCTCCACACTTTCAGAAGTGCTTCGAGAGCACTGCTGCAGTCGAATATGCATATGGAGTCGAATCAACTCTTCTTTTGCAATTACTTCGTGGTACCGTGCGCGAGATGTCCTCCAAACGATACTATATGTCAGTTAGTAACAGTCTTGTAGAAATTGCAGGTCCAGCACTTGATGTAGAGTTGACATCAAGTACAATGTGGTCAATAGTTGGCACGGTCAAATAGGGGCGGAGCTCGCCTCATTCGGCGTTCGTCAATGACACCCGAGGCATCATATCGATCCCCACGGTCCAATAGACATCTCATTAAACTGAGACGATCCTGTTCTGGCAAGTCTATCCATTGTCATCGCAACCAAAGACCACCTTTTCTGCCAAGCTACTTGGTGTCAGAAATTGCCCGCTATTCATCATTTAAGGTCTGTCGCTTTGACGCATAAGCCTGAAGAATGTTGGCTTCCTCCGCCGCAAACTTCCAAAAGGCATCATGGGCTCGCATCCGCCTTAGAGAACGCTTTCGAGAATGTCAGGAACGAAGGTGTCTTATGAGCTCCTAAATAAGTAGAGTCTTGTGAGCGAAATGTGCCGTTTGAAGAAAGCTAATTGTGCCCAAAGGATACACACATGGCTCAGAACAGGCTGTCGAGCTAAATTTGACACCGGCGGATTTTGCTGTGTAGTTATGATGCTGACGTGAGGTTTTGCGTACGGGATAAGTTGGCCATCGGCAAATTTTGCCGACTGTGGAATTTCAGCATAATAGAGGCAAGTGTGTGTCTATCCCGTGAAGTACACAACAACTAAGTGTTTGTATCTGCAACCAAAGTACTCTTTACTCAAGTCAAACAGGACTGTATAATAACTTTAAGTAAAACGGTCACTATGCCGCTGTTACGTTTTGCTGTTCGAAGCTTTCATTCGCCTACTTTATGCCTCCCAAGATGGCCCGCGTACTGGACCGCTCAGCGTACCAAGCCTACTGCGCGGAGTTCATGCGCAGGCAGGGCAGGTACATCAACGGCGACGCGTGCCGCTACCTCCGCTCATAGCTTCTGGATGAGTGCGTTTGCAGCTCCAAGTCTCAATCACGCCCTTTTATCAGCAACTCGGGATGTGCTAAATGCCATCCGCGCCCGTCGCGTGAAAGAAATCACGATCCATGCGTACTTGGCAGACCACAATTCGCAGGGACAAGAACCGGCAGCTGGTGGTGATAATGCGCCGCCTCTGTCGCCACCGCCCCGCGCTCAAGCCACACTAGCGCAGCCTGGACCCCAGCCGCGTGCTGGGCACGAAGCGGCCAATGTCCAACGTCGGACCTTCCCTGTTGACCTTCCTGTTGCGGTCGTGGGTGTGGATTTCCCACTCCGTGCACTATTGGGGCAACGCATTGTCGACGGCGCACTCCAGGTGCAAGTCGCTGGGAGCCTACGTGGAGTCCGTTTCCAATCTCAACCGCGCCAACGTGGTCGCCATGCAGAACGGGTTGCGCGCTCAGAGATGTGCTAGGCGCATTTAGATCAAGCAGAGGACCTGCCGTGGCTCAAAGACGAATAATACACGCTTGTGATCACTACACTCACGATTTATTTCTTTTCATTATCTAATGAATATAAAGTTTACTGAGTATTAACGGTATGCTCCGAAGCTAACAACTAACACGTCACGCCACTGAGGATTCAGCTAAATGCATCACGCCACCTGGGCTTCAGCTTACGTAGCTCGCCACTTAGGCTCCAGCTAACGCAGCACGCGACCTGGGTTCTAACAATTTCAGCACGCTACTAGGGCTCCAGATGATGCAGCACGCCACTTGGGCTCCAGATGATGCATGCACGCCACTTTTCCCCAGATAGCTCTGCACGGGAGTTGATATTCAGGATATACCGCGCCTTGGTTTGAATGGCATTGCGTTTGGAAACGCATTGAAAAGGAAGACAGGTAGAAAAATCATGATCCAATCGCTAATGCAATATATAAATATGTATCCTAGAGAAAACACGGAGCACACATGGGCAAGATTGACAATTTGTTAGAGCAATGCAAATAACCGCAAAAGAATAGGGTAAAATGCCACGCACTCAGTCTTCTAGGTGTCGTGCGTCGCTGCATCATGAGGGCGGTGTCCGTTGGTAGTGCTGCCTCCTGTTGTGTCGCTGGGTCCGCGGTGGTGTCTTGAGGTGTGGAGAGCAAAACGCACAATGGGTCTGTTCGGTCGAGGGCGTCAAAACGGTTGGTCATGGAAAGTCTATAATAAAAACCATATGTAATCACCATGCTGGATGGTCAAGCACTTGACCAGTGCTTGACCTGACCAACAAAGCACCCGTAATGAAGGTTATCGATATAAAAGCAAATATTCGCATTAACGCAATGGTTAAGGTGACAGGTTACAAGACACCGGAGAACACTACGTTCTCCAGCGCTATACAAGAGCCATGACTGCAAGTTTTTCCTGAAGCGTTTTGATTGGTGAAAACCCACTAGGCTCACCATCGAGGGTGTCCCGAAATTCTTGCTCGTGATACTGTGCTGGCGGCTTATAACAAGTATAATCATGTGGATATCCCCGCCCGAACTACCGCAAATCGCTCAACAGCCGTAATTGCATGAACATGCACCGTATACGCACCACAGCTTGTTCACGCACCCACAACCAATCTTGAGCATGGCGTTCACTCCAACATGCCTGGTGCCTGAAGGCATCGCAGTTGTTACACCTCGCCAGATCTCAGCCTCTATCGTTGAGATCCCTTCATGTTCTTTATACTCTATTTCCCAGACGGTAACCGAAGAGAACAGAGCTCTTTGGTTTGGTGTATACCTTATTGCTATTGGTTGCGGTGACGGCTGCCAGTGACAACTACGTGTAGTGTAGACGTTTTGCTATTGGCTGCGATGACGGCTGCGAGTGCTTCCCTTGGGAGTGTAGACGTGTTACTTTTGGAGGCGCATATTGCGACATGTGCCATTGTAATGGCACATGCCGTTCTTTATTGAATTCAAACCTGTAGCCTCTGGCGGCGATGTGGGCGCGCATTATCTCACTTCCAAATGGATGCGCTTCAGATTAAAGCGCTTGTCAAGGATGGCTATTTGCTTCGTCTCGATCGGCATCACGCCCAAAGAAGTCTCCGATGCGCTCACATATTGCCGCCAGCTCAAGTGGGACTCAGTGTTTAGCATTGGTGGTGGTGAAATGGATGTTTTCGCTTTGAATCAAGCGCTTTTACCATGGAAAGTGCACGTTCTCGGCGTTATCGACACCCGAACGTAATTCAACCGGTGATAGGAGCTGCAAGTTTCATGCTCGATAGGCTGCATCGTCAATGGAAGATTGAAACCACCGTCGGGTTGAAGAGCTCACCGAGTGGAGAACCGCAGGAGTCTCACACGGACATGGACCCTGTGGCTGTCCAAGATGTCATGGATCGATCTGGATTTGTTCCCATATCGGTCCTTATGGGACTGCAGTCGGGAACTAAGTGTTGTCTCTTCAAGGGATGCTTTGGAACGTCCACTTTTGACCGAGAGGTAACTGTCGAGCTTAAGTAGCGGGCGACATGATCAGTTTCCGTGGCGATATCGCACACGGGTCGCGCACTTTCAAAAGAAAATATTCGCATTCACGCAATGGTTAACGTGACAGGCTACAAGACACCAGAGAAAACTACGTTTCCTGTGCTATTCAAGAGCCATGACTGCAAGTTTTTCCTGAAGCGTTTTGATTGGTGAAAACCCACAAAGCTCACCATCGAGGGTGTCCCGAAAGTCTTGCCCGTGAAACTGCGCTGTCGCACGCCAACCATTTGTGCCACCAGCCATTTTCGCCGCTAACCGTTTTCGCCGCGTCGTGAGTTTCGGCGTCACTTTGGTTTTGGCGCTTATATGGAACTCCACGGATGGTGTGCGGTAAGTGCGTTGGCTCAATGGCGACGACGAAGCTCTTACTAACTAGACTATGTGCCCCAGGAATTTCAGCGCTTGCTTCGGTGATGAATCGGACGCATCACGGCGGAATGCATAACTCCCTAGAAACGGTGCGTGCAAATCATTGAACGTTTGGATACATGGCTTGCGCGAACTCTAACGGTATGACTATGTGTGTTGTAAATGTAACACAGTAGTAGGAATGTTATCAAGATAACAGAGTTATATATTTATTAATGCGCAATGCACTAGCAGAAGCCGTTAAGCCATCATTCCTGTGTTTTTGTGTAATTCTTGTGGGGGAAATACTGTACCTGCCGTGGTTTCGGCTAACATTGGGTTTGACATTGATTGAAAGCCGAAACAGAACGCGTGGCTTCGGCTGTAGCGGAAAGTGTGGCATTGTGCTCAATATTGATTGAGAGTCTAAACGGAACGCGTGGCTTCGGCTGAAGCGGGAGTGTGGCGTTAAATCTAAACCTTACTAAATGGTAGTATAGTGTACACTTCATCGTCGTGCTGTGCGCCATATCAGTAGTATAAGGCACCACGAACAGCGCACTGTTTGCCGTTGGTTGAACGGCCACCGTACCATTACTGGTACCGCAGAAAGAAAATTGGACGTGGTAGTACAAAGCAGCAAGCGCTTTGGCAATTCATGCCAGCAGCAGTAATGCAAATAGCTTTTTAGCTATTAAAATAGTGCGCATAGAAAATCATAGAAGATAATCTATAATTAGTAATCTGCTGGGTACTGTTTTTGGTGCAACTTCAGCTTTCTCCCAGCTATTTGACTTTGCGTGTAAGGCGTTAAAGCAGCCAACATTATTCTCGGGTTTTAACGCGCCTCGCTTCTGCGCTTCGGATTGCGAGCTCCATCTATGAGAATGCGCGCACATGCAGCAGTGTGGAAATATGCTGAGGATAACGGAAATATACACGCACAGGAATATGCAAACGAGCGTAAGCATATGTCCGACCCAGAGTGAGTGGAACGCGATTTTAAGTGGCTGCAGTGAAAAGGAGGTGCTCGCGTAGGACGAGCTTGGCTTGAGCTTTCTATCAACAAGACTAGATCTAATGGAGAAAATACCAGACAATTTTGATGGTGACATCTCTGGGATAATCGACGGACGTCGGAAGGTGACCCCGATGTCGGGTCGCGTTTCAATTGCTGACTCAACGTCATGTGCTGACCCACTTCAAACAAATGCGACCGCGTTGGGTCCGCTAAAGAGTGAGGGGGAATCTCTGTTCAAGATGAGGTCAGCTCAATCGCACTACCACAACACAGTCATGAAGGAACCGTTAATGTTACTTCAAGTAGCGTACGACCAAGGCAACATGTCTGGGGCTCTCAATTCCGCCATGAAAAGTGTAGTGAGTGCGGTTGAGCTAGCAAGAACAAAGGATTGGTAATGGCGAACACCGACACGCTCGTGGCTGTATAAACTCGCCTGGCGGACTTGTTTGCATCAATTCTCGGGGTAACTGCGTTTGATCCGGAACCAGACTACTCAAGTGATGCACCTTCAGGGTCATTTGCAGCCGCAAGAATCTCGCATGCGCAAGAAGCTTATAAATCAGCCGTCCAAATTGTGTATGATTCTCTAGGAACTCGGATGAATTTGAAGATCCTGATCTCCCATTACTCGAGCCGCGGTTTAAATGCTTCAGGAAGCTAAACGGGTTTCCAACCCTGAATGCGCCACACTGGAATTTTCATAGGAGTGGATCGCATTCAATTGAGAGTATATAAATCCGATTTTTTCTTTTCTAATAGCCTGGGCTACTAACGTTGCTGTTGCTAGACGAGCTCTCGCTATAACGTTCGTAATATTCAGCTTCATTGCCAACTGAGTCCATAGTTGTTAATCCGGAAATTGTGGTGCCTTCGGGCTGGGGCACCACAATTCTGCGCTCGGAGCTCCTGATGACGGCACCTGTCAAATTTTCGCTGGAATCAGAGAGAATGCTTCGAAAGTCTTCTTCGCACTCTGAGCATGGGTCACCTTCTGGTAACACAACGGCTTCCGGAAGTCGAATGAGATCCCGCACTGGGGTTTTGCTCTCTCGAGTTCAATATCAATCCTTAAATTGGTGTATCGACGAGATATTTTCTCTGTCCAGACTAGGATGCGGAGCTGAAAACACCAAATTCAGCTCGCGATTAAACCTCTCAAGAGGATTATTTGTGCGGCTAATAATCGAAGATGTGATTGGTTCCACGTTCCACAAGGCAGGGGGTATTTGATAATCCATATCCTGGCGAAGTATCGCCAGAATTTGTCCCATTTTGCGTTGGAGTGCGCACCGTTTTGAGCCGAGCACATGAGTTGATTTTTGTCTTTGACCCATTTAACACCTTGCTTTTCCATCTTATCTTGTGGCACAACTGTAAGCATGTCAAGCACTCCTGTCTTCATGGCGACACTGCATTCACGTTCTTGAATCCTATAGTTTTTTCATTTTTCGACGGCAAGCTTGTTTAAAGTGAAACAGTCAACCAATTGTGCTGGCAGCAGAAAAGTGGTCTTTAATCGCTCGAATAAGTCCAGATTCAAAGTCACAGTACACGAAAGCTGGATCCATTGTATATTCAGTAGCATCCATCACAAAACGCATAGCGTGATAGTACATGTCGTAGGGTTTAGATGTACAAAGCACAAATGCAGCTGGAGGTCGTACGTTGTGAAAACGATGCACTGCTTAATATTGGAGGGCATACCTCGAAAAGTGCCATCGGCAAATACGTACATCTTCTTGTGCTTCAGCATATTCATTAAAGGTGGGTTTGCCCACCAATTAAGCGCTCACGAGATTTTCTTTGTCTGTCGTAGTACGAGTGCTGAAACAACAGAAAATTGATATCGGTTGGGCTGTCGTAGTCATCTAAACCTTGTGTCCAAGGTTTACTTTCCCTTGGTCGTAGACAACACCCCCGAAAAACCTCAATCCAACCAGGTCAACTCGTTTCAGAACTTGCTCCCTAGATAATCCAGTTGTTCCAACATTGCCCCCTTGGCTACCAAAAACCTGGCTCGAACAAGATCCCACATCTCTCGACGCGGGGGGCATGGATCGATCTGGATTTGTTCCCATCTCGGTCCTTATGGGACTGCAGTCGGGAACTAAGCTTTGTCTCCTCAAGGGATGCTTTGGGACATGATCAGTTTCTGTGGCGAAGTCACACACGGGTCGCGCATTTGCAAAAGAAAACATTCGCATTCACACAACAAGAAAGGTGACAGGTTACAAGACACCAGAGAACTCTACGTTTCCAGTGCTATACAAGAGCCATGACTGCAAGTTTTTCCTAAAGCGTTTTGATTGGTGAAAAACCACAAGGCTCGCCATCGAGGGTGTCCCGAAATTCTTGCTCGTGAGACTGTGCTGGCGGCTTATAACAAGTATAATCAAGTGGGACCCCCGCCCGATCTACCACAAAACGCTCAACAGCCGCAATAGCATGAACATGCACGGTATACGCACCACAGCTTGGTCACGCTCCCACAATCAATCTTGAGCATGGCGTTCACTTCAAAATGCCTGTGCCTGAAGGCATCGCTAATGGGATAAGACCAAATTCAGCAGGAATGTTGCCTTTGTTTTGAATAGACAGGTCAGAGCCAAGATTGTATTGTACAGTACCGTACTTTTATCCAATTCCTCGTCCACTAATTGACGATGTTGTTCGAGCACTGGTTCGTTATCGACGCTGACGTACGGGCTGCTCATGAAGCAGCCACACACGCACCGAATGGCTTGAACTTTGCTGTATTGGTCGGTGCTGGGTGCTTCTGCCAGATTAACCGACGACGTTCTTGTTGGTCGGCGAGGATGTTTCGCTTGCATCGCCGGCACTGCCAGTATCGCCCGGCTAGTCCATGAAAACGTATATGGTAACGTATATGGTCTCATATACGTTTCATCGACTAGCCGGGTGATTTTCTGGGAGTACCGGCGATACAACCGAGATATCCTCGCCGACCTGCGCTTCGTGACGGTCGACGCTCGCACTGGAAAAGCAGACTTCTCTTTAAGCTGCCCCTGCCGTAGCTGCTTCTTGTGGTTCTTCTTTAGCACAGACTCGAGCTCACGTCTTCGGTGACAACATTCGGTCTTATCAGGTCCCGGTGGGCCGTGCCAACTTATCGGCCGTCGTGGTCTGCACTAACATTTATCTGCTGGTAACTCTCTGCTCGCCTCATATATGGTTATCGATGGTTTTCTGCTCTTACCAGAGCGAATGTCTGCATGATGTTCGGGATCGCATTGGAGCTATTACTATACGTCCAGATCAAAGAACTTAAACGTGACGAAGCCAAGTTTCGAACGCTAGAGGCGACTTATTTTGGTGTCACCTTTGAGCGCATATTAAGGTGCATTAATATAAAACATATTAGTAAAGTATCAGCATGCAACAACCAATGTAGTATACTACCTGGCCAAACAGCTTGAATAGCAGAAAAGACTTGCTCCTTGAGTAGTTTGACGTGCACTGACCGCGCCATGTTAGCGCACTTCGTACTGGCTGCCCCCTTCGGACTTTACTGAGTCTTGAAGAGCGACATACTTTTCCACGATAGGCCATATGGAGAGTGCAACACCAGTCTGTCTCTTGCGCAGCTATCCCACGATGGCACCCGCCAAGGATCAGCATTCCGCCGCTGACGGACTTGCAGTCGTTGCTGTCGCGAAATCTGCATCGCTATACGCCCTGACCTTGATGCCCTCTTCTGCGCGACCTGCTTCGACAAAAATTTCGAACTTAACGTTGATGATTCCTTTGAGATAGCGCGCTATCCGCTTGGCCAATCGCCAGTCTGACTCAGTAGGCTCGTGCGCGCGCCGAGTAACTCAGTGTACCGCGAAAGAGATGTCAGGCCGCGTTCATCTTGCAACCCACAGCAAACTGCCCACAAGCGACTGGAATCGGCGTACCGTCGGTTGTTCCCGCGTACATTCGCCTTCGTCCAGCAGCGGCCCTTCATCATCATCCGTATCCGCTCCGATCGGAGTTTGCACCGGTTTTGCCTCAGCAAGCCCGAATTTGTCCAGCATCTCGCTGATTGTTTGTTTTTGGGCCACCGTCCAGCCCGCGGTGCTTTGCACGAAGTGAATACCAAGAAACTTGGTCACCACTCCCAGATCATTCAATGCCAGACACTGCATATCCGCGAAGAATACATGTTGATAGTGCCCGCGACGAGTAAGTCGTCGACGTATGCGCCGACAAGAGTCGTGCCCTCTGCGTCTCGTTTGTAGTAGAGACAGCTACCGTTTAGCCCTGTGCGTACCCCAACTTGTACAGCGTCTTGTGCAACAGTTGGTACGACAGCCTACCGGCCTGCTTGAGCCCGTACAGGCTATCAAGCAGCCTCAGCGCTACCTCTCGCTTATTTTGCACTCCAAGGCGCCGCAGATTCTCCTCGCTGATTTCCATCCCATCAGGCACGGCTATGTAGATCTCGATCCCTTCCTCCTTGTCAGCTTTAACATACGCATTAGGCACATCGCCGTGCCGCGCAGGGACACCCCAGACTTGAGCCATTACGAGCAGCACTTTGCCCGTCGATATGTAGAGGACCGCAAAAACGTCAACTTGCAGTTCACGCCAAACTTCTGCTCGTTTCCGCACACCACCATCCGGCCCTTGTGGCGTTTTATCGCACCATCAGCATGCGTCTTCGTCTTAAACACCCTCTTTTTATGCAGAATCCGCTCACCCGTCGATCTCGGGACCAGTTGCCAGGTCCCATTCTTTTCCAGCGCCGACAATTCGTCCTGCACCGCCTCCTACCACTTGTCGGCCTTCTCCGATCTCATGTCACCTCTGTAATTATTGGGGTCAGGTGTGGCCGCAAGATTGACTTCCGCGACGGGCACTCGTTTCAAGTTATGTACCTTGTCCGCAGGCGCGCTCTCACTTCATCTGCAGCGGGGGGCTCTTTCATTGCTGTCCTCCCGCGATCTGGTGTTTGTACGAAGGCAGCCAGTCCTTCCGACCTTGAATCTCCTTTCGATCATTCCGAGCGCTATGATCTTTTACCCCCACGCCGAGTCTTGCGTTTATTACTCTCGGACTTACCTGAGCTCCCACGACATCAGTTTCCGGGATTTTCGCCAGCTCCGGGTCTTCAACTTACAACTGCCGTTGAAGATGCTCCTTTGCTCGATATTTAGAGTCTCCACGTTTTGCACATGCTGCGAGGTCACGACCACCCTATCCTTTGGCAGATAAATCCGGTATCCTTTGGTCTCGTCATTTTTTACAATGACACCGACTTGTGCCCGAGATTTTAGCGTAGCGTTGCCGACATCTTATCGCACCGTACACGGGCTGCCGAAGACTACGATGTCTGCAAATTTTAGTTTCACACCTGTGAGAACCTCGATTGGTGACATTCTCCTAGCGTTGGCTCTCGTCGGCATTCTGTTTAGGATGTAAGCGGCGTATTCGACCGCACCTCCCCAAAAGCTGAGCGGTTGACCCGAGGCAAAAATCATCGAACGAGCTAATTCACGATGGTTTCTGTGCATCCTTTCCGCTTTACCGTTCGAAGATTGATTGTTGGCCTCGCTGACTTGGCGAGCGACCCCGATGTTGCAGAAGAGATTAGCGTTTCTGTATTCACCACCGCCGTCGGTGCGCAGGACGTACACTCGACAATTGAACCGTTTTTCAAAGTAGATCAGGAAATGCTCGAACAGTTTGGCCGCAGCGTCCTTCGTCCTCGCGATAAATACTCTGCAGTTGTTGGACTTGTGATCCACAAAGTTGACGAGATACCGGTTTCCACGTCGGTTGGCGGGTGCCATCGGCCCTTTCAGATCGCTACAGATGACACCACCAATCCGATCAAAGGGTGAATGCTCTTCACTATCCTTCTTTACTGCTGGTTTCTGTCTGCTTGCTCTGAGCGCATGTCAGGCAGTTTTTTCGTGTTCGACCAGTGAGCCAGATACCCGATCCAGGTTCCGCCGCCATTTTCTCAATAGTGATATAGCTTATGTTCGCCAGGCGAGCATGGAAAAAAATCCATCAGCGAGCCACTGACAACATCCGACGTTGTTTCTGGAGCACTTGTAACAAAGGCTGCACAGATCACGTCTCGCACGCATTCTCGACTGCGGACCGGGTTGTGTGTCTACCACGAGAACCTCGTTCCTGCGTTCACCGCGAACGGACAGACCTCTTCACCGAGACGTCCAACGTATTGTTTTCCTCCGCGATATTGCAGAACGTAGCCCTGGTGATCGAGTTTCCCGTACGAGATGATATTTCGCGCGGGTTTCTCGGAGAAGGACAGGTCCATTAGCGTGATGCCATGGGTGTTTCCACTCATGTTTACTTCGAAGGTGACTTTTCCCTTAAGCCTGACCGGAAGCGTGGCGCCATCTGCTACGATGCATTCTTCATCTACCTCGACATCTTGAAGCAAGCTGGCGCTCAGCACGAGGCGTCGACTAGCACCATTGTTCAGAACCCAAGTATTGTCAGCACGTCCTTCGTCGCTATTCACAATTAGCACGAAGTTGACGACCTTTTCAGATTTTTCGACAGCTCTTTTCGGGCAATCCCGCTTGACGTGTCCAATTGCACCAAACCTAAAGCAGGATCTTGTCTCGCTACGATCACCAACGTGATTGACAGTGCCTGAATTTGAGCGTCTTGGTCCGGAAGGTCCCGCCCGTTCCGTTGGGCAAAATGGACCAACTCTTCTGCCTGTTTCACGTAGTCCGTTCTTTAATCGTCCAATCTGGACATCAATGTGCCCTTATTTCCGCTGGTGCTGATTTGATGATGTACTCTAGGACGTATTTTCTGGTGTTCCTGCAGCCAGGGGGATCGCCACGAGGTACATGTAGTGTTCTATCCAGATCCGATCGTCACGTTTTCTCGCCGACATCATGCGCACTGCTTAGTCGCTTGGGACAGGTGTATGAAAATCTTGCAGCATTCTGTTTATGACGTGCTCTAGCATTTGCTGTGCAGAGCACCATTGATCAAGCTGTCCACGTAGTATAAGTGCGCCGACCCGGTAAGGTTATTTCCGAGCAAGTTGATATTAATGCCTTCGGGCCAGTCGAAACGACATGCCTGCTGCGCCATAATAAGCTGTCGCACGAACCTGTGGCCCCACCGGAAGAAACCGCTGCCAAGCCCCTTGTAAATATTTGCCGTTAAAGGGTTGAATGGCCAGCTTCATGTCACGGGTGGTCGGCACGCGAACACCGCCAACCCTAGGCCACTGGCCAGCTGGTTGAGGTGGTTGAACCGCTGTTGGTTCGTCATGGTCGGGTTGGTGGGCACCGTGATTTGGCTGGTGCAGGCTTGGGACTGGCGGCACAGGTGGAACTTGCCAGGGAGCGAATGGCGGCGTACCGTGTCGCAACCTCGCCGCATTTGGACCTAACCCCATCGCTTCCTTAAGAGGGTCGGCTCGCAAGCGACGTTCCACCTCGTCACGCACTATACGTCCAAACACACTCTGTTTCATGTCGACGTCCTCGAGACACTGGAACCTGAGTGACGTTGGGAGTTCTCAATGCGCACGACTCGTTCGCTCAGGCCAGCGAGGGGTTCAAACATTTGATCTAGCCGATACCGGGTGCAGGCGTACGACCTCCCCTTGCGTGAGTAGGTGGAATGCCAGTGCATTCGGCTTCTCGATGAGCAGGAGCACCTTGCTCGACAGTAGTAGCGCCGGACGCTTGAACATCTTCTTCGACGGCGACTGGGGAAGGGTCTTCGACTTGCTCATGCGGCTCGCGATGCATGGTTTCCTTCGTAGTGCGACTTGAGATCATAACCAGTAGATTGGTGGTGGTGCTCAGGTAGTTGTTGTCATGTGCAGAACTGAATTAATGTACGGCTCGGCCGTGCGTGTCATCCGTTACCTAACGGCTACCTACGCCTCCCTAAGATCCCGGTGATTCTCGCGAGAGTTGCTAACCACCTGAAACCCCTCGGTTGTTTCCAACAGGCGCGCCTTCCTTACGAAGGTCATTAACCCATTTAACTAGCTCTTGCTCAGCTGCCAGAGGTATTTATTGCCGATACCGGACAGTCGTGCCTTCAACAACCAGGACAGTGATTTCGTGTACTGCTAAGCACAAATAAATGACCATGATCTCCTTTAGTATCTTTCGTCTCTCACTTTACACAACAGCACATTGGGGACCACCCTTGCCAGCCATTTATACGCGGAAAATGGATATTGTTATGCTCCTCAAAGCTACCCTATTGTTCTGATCATACTGGCTGGAAAGAATAAAAGATTGAGCAACTGTATTGATTATACTTGATTTGACTATGCCTGATTATGTTTACTCCTCCGTATACTCGCTTGACGTTCCCATCTGACTCTTTGGGCTCAGCAAGCCACCACCAATCGTCGGCAGCAGGGGCGGCGGCGGAGGAGGTGGTGGCACCGCGTCACTTTGCACGGCCCGCACTGCATTCGGGAACACCGGGTGTCGGCATAGCAGACACTCCGCCACGATTCCACGTAGTTCAATGCGTTCGTTAATGCATATCATGCAGAATGCGTTGCGGCCCTCTCCACACCTCACTGCCATCACGACAGCACCCAAGCAGAAGGGGCACCTCTCATCCTGATCTGGAGGCGTACGTGTCACAGACTGTGACACGTTGTCTGGCGTTTGATCCACCGACAGGTTCGTCTGGACCGCCAATGGGTTCATCAGGACCGTCCACGTTAATATGCTGTTGCCGTTCGGCTCGCCTTTCTCTGCGCCGTGTGTTGCGACGCTCACGGCGCTCAGCAGCAAACAAGTCTGGAAATTGCCGAGAGCGGCATATTTGACGGCCCAGGTGGCGTCTAAGAGAGGAGACGTGGCGAAATGTTTGCGAACAGGGCGGGCGTGGGCACGAAAATACCATTGACGAAGTGCTGACATGACTCACCGAACTTAGCGCGACCTATAATAGGCAATACATTTTATACGAAAATACACCAGAAATGGTCTAGGCGAGTGGGCGGGACTTAAAAAACAAAGCAAAGAAAGCTTTATCCCAATTTTCGATTCCTGGTTAGTGTATCTCCTGCCTGGCAAGCGAAGAAGCCTATCGCGAAGAAGCCCCGTTTTGAACGCTAGAGGCGTATTCTGGAGCCACCTTTGAGCGCATATTAAAGTGCATTAATATAAAACATATTAGTAAAGTATCAGCATGCAACAACCAATGTAGTATACTACCTGGCCAAACAGCTTGAATAGCAGAAAAGACTTGCTCCTTGAGTAGTTTGACGTGCACTGACCGCGCCATGTTAGCGCACTTCGTACTGGCTGCCCCCTTCGGACTTTACTGAGTCTTGAAGAGCGACATACTTTTCCACGATAGGCCATATGCCTATTTTCACATCCAATTGGAGCTTTCGGTGAACATCATACCGTGGCCGGGCCACAGCTGTAAAACATCACCTTACCAATATAGCGTTTGTTAGCTGGTGATGTATACGAAATCGACTCATCAGCCGTAAAAACAAACGTTTTCGTGGCCTTGTACATATTAAACCACTTTTAGTCGATATGAACCGAGTCACACATATGCTGCAAACGAAAAAGTTGAGCTCCTACAAAAATATTGTAGTATTATAGTGAATTAGAAACATCGTATTAAAATCATAGCAGTTGGTCCAGCGCAAAGGTTGCAGAAATATCTTCAAGATCGGCAGGTTGTCTTCTGCCCGGCGCATCTACTTGCCCGCATCGACAATTTGTGGCGGGCTTTAAAAGCGCGCTGCCAACTCCATGACGTTTCGAAGTCCTCGACGGAGTGCTCAGTTGCAACTTCTTGGGCTTCTGAAAACCCGCCCCCCGCTTAGACGGTTACGAAGTTGGCAGTGGACAAGCTTATGGCGGAAAAGTTTCTCTCCGATGTTGCACTTGAACAAGCAAAGGCAAATACTGCAGGGTCAATCTCTTGTAAAAACGTGAGCTGTAGACGCCGCTCCAGAACTCAATAATAACGCCAACACCTTGTCTTGAACGATTTGACTTGACGTGTCTGCAGATGAACAGCTGCTTGGAACTCACCCGCTCAATCGTGGTTGCATCTTCGTGCTCCGGGCTGTGCCAGCTGGCGATGAAGTCCATCACGCCGTCCCGTGTCGCGTCGTTCATATCTTGCCCAACGTAACAAGGGTCTAGCAGATACGAGACTCCATGGCGTCGCCGTAGACGAAGTCAACCGTGTGCTGATCACGGACGAGATAATCCCTAACTCACCAAGGGGGATTGCCATCTCGGAAGAGATGGCTGGCAGCTATAGAAACATCTGTACACATCGGAGATCGGACGTGTTTTTCTCTCAAACACCTTCTGAAATCGATCCAGCACACTGAGCAAGGCGATAGCCTTTTTCAGATGGCATACAAAGTATTTTCCTCGTACGACAGCAAATGTAATACGCCGTTGGAATTTCTGCTATTTTTCTTTGTCTTCAGAAAGAATCTGTCACTTTACGAACGCATGCAAAATCTCATCTGACTCCAGAACTGATGTGAATCATTGCTCGATCGTTCCCCATCGGATGTCAGCTGGTAGAACCAACGCCTTCTTGCCTTTAAGGAACTGTAGACGACGCAATTCCGCCCACAACAGCTGGTGCTTCTTGAAAATGTTGGCGAGCTTGCGACAGTTGGCCTCAGCCATGGCAATCTGGCAACAAGGTCCTTGACAGTCAGGATGACATGCGAGATACAACCATGAAAGAAGGCGTGGGGTAGTCCTTTTCCACGCCAGCTTGCTCGCGCTGTGTTATCGGTGACGACTGCCGAAATAGTTGTAAACTTCGTCGCATCAATCACTCTCTTAATGTCATATGCGAGGAACGAGGCATCGTGCGACGTGGAACCGGTGTACAACAATTCGAGGAAGTGCGTTTCGCTCCCGCTGATCAACACGTACTCTTGCCGTTGAGATCGGTCCAGACATCCGTCGTAAGGGTGAACCTCAGGCACCATTTTGAGCTTCAGATCTCCATAGCAACCTGTTAGTAGAGCTGTCGACAGCTGTCTAGGAGTCGGAATTATAACAGCCGAATTCATGAGTTTCATAGCGTTGGCCAACGCAACGTGAGCGACCTTGCTGAAGGCTGTGCCTGTGGAATAGAACCACAGCGAACTGCTGCTGACAAGCTTCCAGCTTGGCAGGACTTAGGGCAGGAGGGAATCAACCCGTGATAGCCTTCGTCATAGGCCGTTTGGAGCACTTCAGCTTGAAGTGATCGCGCACGCGCTTAACATGGGTCTCCCCAGTTGGTGAATGATTTTCTCGCACCGCTTGCAGAAGAGGATGTCATCGGCCACGATGACATCGTTCCAGACAGGATCCTTCCTTCTTCTGCGTTTGGCGGGGCGAGGGCTCGCAAGAGGCTGCGTGGGGCCACACTTCGGTTTTCTGCAACGTGGGACAAAACCGGCGTTGTCGGCAGTATCTTTAACATCAGGCTCAGCCCTGGAAGATGAGGACGAGTCGGCCATGTGATGAGGGTTGTTGGGTGAAAGGGGGCTGGTGGTCAGGCCGATAGGCGTCGAGAAGCTCATGACGAACAGAGGGGCGGGGTGGGGCGAGAGAGGTGTTTGGATGCAGTCGAATTGAAAAAGAACTAGGACAGCTCAAATTTTCTCTAGTGTAAGACATGAGAAATCGGTGGTGCAGCGTCCGCTTGAGAGCAAGGGAGCGTAGCAATGCGGATGTGAACCGCGGTTTGGAGTGCCTGATAGCATTTTTATACACGTGCAGCCGCTGGAGCGGTCTGAGGTAGCTCGAAAAACTGTCGGTTCACTCCTACGCAGCGAGCTTAGCGAAATGATGTCATCGCCATCTGTAAACCCCAGAATCTAAACCCACCCACCCGCAGGCGCTGTCACACCCACCCGCCCGAAATCTAAAACGTGGGCCGAACCCTGACGCTAACCCGAGAGTGATTTACAGCATCACGCTTATTAGAAGACCTATGGAAAGGAGGAGCGTGACATCGGGCGGCACGTGAAAACCACGTGAATGTTTTTACCGGCAATTACGAGGCTGGCTTCCTTAAAGCCGTTTATACGCACAATGTAAACTGTATAAACGTTTATACGCTCCTCATCGTACACGTTATTACCAGCACTGCCAGTGGTGGCAACAGACGTATATACGTTATAGGCTAGAAACGCCCGTCGGGATCGATGGTCAGCCACGATCACGAGTTGGATCTCGGCCAGAACCTCGTCGGACTATTCCTCCAGCTGTGACTCCTCACTAACAAGTTCGTCAACCTCCATATTATGATGTGACGCCTCGTCAACGTGCCACCTTCTCGTGCGATGTCTGTCCAACAGAGTCGTCCCAGTGACGGTATGGACAGCCGGAAACGCTACACCTCCCTGCCTACGTGAAGCGCGCCAGCATATGTGTACCAGCGCACTTATTCTCCTGCGCAGCAGCGAGAGTTTGAAAATTCCTACTGGAGTTTCAAGTGTCGTTGGCTTTACCAGGCTCGTACGCGGAGAACCCTGCAACAATATGCTTTTTCACTGTCTGAACGCACTTTTCATTGGCTTGCTACCTTCACGTGGTACTATGGGCGGGTGTATCTTGAACGAGCTTGCTAGTACATCAATGGAAGAGAGTGATGGAGAACTACGCGAGGCTCAGAAGAACACCGGGTGACTCGTCAGTTTCCTGAGCGATGAGTAGCAGAACATCGCAAAGGCGCATTTGCTTGGTGTCCACCTCACTCTATTCGGAAAAGTATTTGTTGATGGTTTGCAAGCGGTGGATTCGGAGCATGACGGAGTATTGCTTGCGCGACAGATGGAAGTTTTGATTATTGACATGGAACGGAATGGATGGAAGATTGGAGACGTGATAATGGATAAAGCTGGTCAATGTGAACCTGCTCGCCGCATCTTAGCTTTGCGCTGGTCAACAATTCATTTCGGCAAATGCGCTGCTCATGACATCAACAACTTAGTGAAAGCCGTTCTGAAAATAAGAGAACTTCGCGAAGTCGCAGAGCAAGCTTTAGCAGCAGTCACGGCAGTGAATACCTCCTCATCCAAGTGGCTTCCGCGAGCCCAACTCTTGTTGCAAGGATTACCGAGCTGAGGGGTGAAAAACCACTGGCATTGCTCTCGCTTTGCGATACACGATGGAACTCGATGCAAGGATATTTTGCACTTCTGCTACGTATTTTGACAGCCTTGCAGCAGCTTTAATGATACGGTACCAGAAAGATAAAGATTTACCCAGCGCAGCTCGAGCGTTTAGCAACTAGGCGTTTGGAGCTCTCCCGAGGATGCAGTACGAACGATTATGCCGCTTTGTAACGCGTCGTACATTCTTTAACATGATGAGAACACTCTGGTGGATGTCGTTTTGTACTACCGTAACATATTTGACGCTAGGTCGCGCGCTGACGAGCTCGTCCAGCTCGTCGAAAAGCGTTGGGCTGATTGCGATCAGCCAGTGTTCATGCTGGCGCTGTTCTTGCACCACGACTATATCAAAACGGCTTACACGCTGTCAAATACGGAAACTCCCTCTATCGATGCACTCTGTAATTTCGCAGCATTTTTTCCAAGCGCTTTTTTCGGGCCGCAGTCCCGGAAAACTTCGTGATCAGATGGATAAATGGTGAACTGGTCAACTATATGTCGGGCTAGATGAAACGTTTGTAAATCAGTGAATTCGAAAGTGCCGCGCGTTTTGGGGGATAGAACTCGTAAGCATGTCAAATATTAAACATTATACTTCAACGAGTAAAGCGAGCGGAGTACAGTAATTTGCTGATGAAGTACTCGTGTTTAATAAACGAGGTGCCTATTGAGGTAGGTTAACGTGCCAAATTTATAGCAAGGCCGTCCCCTATCTAGCGGGGTCCATTATAAAAGTGCAAGTGACGAGTTTCCAACAGCTTGTTTCAAACCCATAAAAACCACTACATAGAAAGTAACCTGTTGTGCTCTCAACACTCTTGTGGGCCACACAATTTGGTCGCTTTGATGCAAAATACCAATCCGCGAACTTAGCACCTCCACTAAGTTCGTGCTGGTACACAGTACCCGCATTAACGAATCTCGTGCCAAGATGGCGTGGGGTCGTCCGCGGCGTCGCCGCCAGCGCCCACTCCGCCGTCCCCGCCACCATGACAGCCAACAACGCTCTCTTCCTCATCCGTACGCTTCTAATGCGCCCTCTTGCGCCCCTCAACTCCCTCTACCGGCTGCAGTTCCTCGCGCTAACGTCCATCTTTTCCCTTTATTTCCGCAGTCTTCGGCATGTTCCTCATGGCCACGCTGCTGCCGGTGCTCATCTCCACGCTCCTCCGCCTGGCGGCTGTCCTGACTGCCGTGCTATTCGCTGCGGCCGCCACCAACCCGTCGGACCAGTCGTTCGCCTTGTGGCTCAACGCGCTGAACGAACCTGCGGACCTGGTGCCGGACGCGTCGCTGGGCGTCTCCAAGTGGGTCTCAGCCATGTACCAGACGGCCAAGGCGCTGGTCTGCAATGAGCCGCTCACGTGGCGCTTCTACAACGCCGTCGTCTTCAGTGTGGCCTTCGTGCCGTCCCGAGAGCGCTACGCGTTCGGGGTCTTTGGCACTTGGCGCTGGGCCGACGAGTCTTCGGAGTACGTCAAGGCGCTGTGTCGAGCGCCGTGGGTGAAGAAGATCTCGAGAGGTGGCAGCCTGTCCAGCATTGAGAGGTATATGATGCGAGGACCAGCGTCCGCTGATGGTGGGTCGCAGCGCCGACGACGAGTTGGGGAATCGACAGGGTTCCAGCAGGCAGTGAACGGGGAAACGGAGTCGCACAGGCACTTGCGTGCCAAGGCCTTGCAGTGCAAAGTGAGAAAGGATTGGACGAACGCTGCGGTGTTCTTCGTCGAGGCGGCGAAAGCGACTGGCGCGACACTAACGCGCATGAATTACGAGCTGGAAGCTGCGTGGTGCACGTTGGAAGAAGTCGACACATTCCCAGACATGCAAAACGAGCTGGTTCGCAAAATCCAAAGTGCGTGCGAGACGCTAGCATCCGCTGGGTATTTTGATGAAGCGGCACGAGGGCTGTCGGAACTAGCGTTGAGACTTAAACGCAGGTTCCCGCTGGACTGCAAAAGAACTGATTTTGCCGAGGAAGTAGCAGGGCTGTATGTACAAGCCAAGAATATTGCGGAGGCCGGAGGCAGTGTGCACAGCGCTGCAGAGAATGGTTTGCGGGCCGCGCAGGTGTACGCTGATGCTTGTTTGTGGTCGCTCGCGGAAGGTTGTTTCAAGGCAGTTGGAGATATCAGACGTGGTAATGGCCAAAAAGAGCTCGCAAACGAGGCGTACGGGAATGCCGTTCTGTGTCGTCTCGGCCAACTAGATATGGCTGGGGCCGAGGACATGCTCAACCGATTCGCGGAGTATATGGGTGAGGCTCACCGGGCAACTGACATGGACATGTTCCTTTCAAGCCTGTTGAAGGCGTGCAACAAATGGTCTCCGCAGATTCTCGAGACGGCGTCAAAGCGCTTTGATTCATTGCATAGTCTGGCACCATGGCAGGTGGGTTTTATCGTTTATGTTGTCGTCACGTAGTGTCTGTTGCTTCTGACATTGGTGTGTTTGCAGCGTAAATGCCTTGCCAACTTGCAGGATAAAATGGAGAACTCCGACTTGCGGTAAGCTTCGGGCGCTTACACGCGCAGTTCTAGGAAATAGTAGGCAATATTGCAAAAGAACGATGGCGTGAATGTCATAAGCCCCGCTTCATTACTGAAAAGGCCAAACGTGGCATGTCTACAGTACTGACTTGTGCCGTCAATTTTAGGCTATCTGACGTCCGAAATCATCCGCATGTATCGTAGAGTTTACATATTGCACTACGTTGCCACGCGTATCGATCAAGGAGTGCACGGTTAACGGCTGAAAGGCCTGGATTTGGTGAGGTGACTCTTGGCGACGGAAAACACTTTCACTTCAGGTTGCTGAAGACAGAAGTGGTGCTGCGCGTGACAGATCCTGAATGGAGTTCTTGGAGTAATGGACCCCGAGCTAAAACGTCGCCCCGTGTTTTTCGACGTCCGGCCGACTCCGCAGAGACCGCCGCTGGGAGTCATTACCAAAGAGGAGAGTGAAAAGCTGCAGCACATTCATCGGGATCTCCAGCGTGTGGTAGACGATGATGGCAACGAATACGAGCTCGAAGCTGAAGCAAACGACATCTGCACCGATGAACCGATTCTCCCTGCCGGCGCACTTCCAGTGATTTTTAGCCCACGACCGTCGAAAAAGCCGTACGTTCCAACACCCTCCGACACGCCAAAGTATTTTCGCTGGAAAGCGCTACCGATGGCCCCATTGAATCCTCCATTTGCATATCCACAAAGCAAGCCACTTGCACCTCCACCTGCCGTGCCGTCACCAAGCACGCAACGACGGCAAAGCTCCTGGAAAATACCAGTCGACACTACAGCCCCCAATTGATAGGGGACGATACCGTCATACCAACTCCAACATCCAGTCGTGGTGGAGGCGATTCATCCGACAGGTTCGCCGCAAATGAGTCGAGGGTAGCACCGTGGAAAAGTGAGAGTGGAGCGCCCATCGAGCTTCCAGCTACTCTTACCACTCCTGCTACCCCTTCTACTCCTGACAGCAACCACTACCTCTTTGACGGCCCAGTAGCTTCACCGCGATCCGGTCTAACGACACCAGCCACACCGTCGACTCCAGCTACTAGATCGATTCCGTCAACACCATCAGCACCGTCCACTGACCGTCAGGATACATCCCGCTTAGCCACCTCACATGCTTCCAGCCCTGGTTCTGCTAGAGCGACCGGAGCTGTAGCTAGTGTTGCTCATACACTCGTTCAGCCATCCCAAAGCTCCGAGAACACGCAAACCCCTGCAGTCACAGCAGATAACCAACTCGAATCTCGTCCATCATCGTCTGCGATGATCTTTTCCGGCACTCCCATCCGTCTTCAGCCGTTGGCACCACTGCTATCTTTAACACCGGAGGAGTCAGCAGAGAAGGCCCATGAAGTTAACCCCTCCGCCAACAAATACGTCGTCTATGTCTTCCCAATCCAAGACACCTGCAGAAGAAGAAATACCGACTTTGGAAGCTGAACCAGAGCTTTCTAAACCGGAACCTGTTGGTGACACATTTGCAATTCCAATCGTGATCCGCAAAGTAGGTGGACAACCACAAGAGCGCGTGTTCACACAGCATGTGCTTCGCGGAGTTATTCTCCGCAAGTATCTGCACGTAAGCAATATTGCGCGAAGACTTCGCGACACGGAGCAGCATGTGCTGCGTTTGTCTGCTTTGAATGCTTCGAGCAATGCTAACTTCGGAAAAACCCCGTCGGTGGCGACAGCAAGGCTAAGGAAAAACTCATTAGACCGTGTTCTAAATGTTGTCGAAGAAGGCACCAAGGGTGGTGGCTCGACTACAATTTTGCGTCGAATAGCATCCGTAGACAAAGCCATCAGCGAAACTGCGCATCGTATGCGTTTGATGTCAAGCGCGAGCATACCGGCTATGGTGACGCAAAATCTCCCGAAGAGTACATCATTGAGGACTATCGGAGAAGGAAAGCAGCTCATACCCCCTTCGAAGGAGAAAGGAGAGAAACTACAGAAACGACGGACGTCAAATGTGGCAGAAGCGGGTGGGGATGAGTTGGGTGCCATTCCTGTGCGTGCGAATTTAGACCCAACATCCGCTCACATGTTACGAATCTGCCGCCATGTGATCGCTAAGCGAGCTATGAAGTCATTCCTGCGGCAAGAAATGTCGGTGATCACGCAAACTGAAACTGCGCTAAGAGATGACCCCGCCCTTCAACGCCGTCCAGCATCGTCCACCGCCAATTCCAGGTCAATGACATCCGACAATCGCATTCCAATTAAGGCGATGCCACCTGAACTTGCGGAGAGCTTAGCAGTTTACTTGAGGGAAGGTGATCAGCACATGACTGTTGACGAGCTTTTCCTGAAAGCGCTTCTGGCGGAGGCTGAAAAGATTGGAAGCGTGCAATTCTGTTGGTTTCGGCCTGTGTAGTTATTGATCGTGAATTTATATTGGCCGCACTGCTGCGAGCACGCTGCTGTCGTCGACTTGGCCTATGGACACAAGCAATTAAGGATCTGAGTCATGCATTGATGTTGCGTCCGGAAGATCAGCGGCTTTTTCTTCTGCGGGCCTGCCTGCATAGCAAAATTGGCGATTCCGAGAACGCTTTGGCCGACGTGAACCGTGCGTTGATATTGCATCCGCAATATACTGACGCCCTGCTGTTGCGTGCCGAGATTTTACATCGGAGTTGTGCAGTTGGTGCGGCTTTACAAGATCTGACGTCAGTGCTAGCTCTAGATCGGAGCTGTTGGAGGGCACACTATGATCGTGCAACCCTGCGTTTGCGTGCAATCGAGGGCGAAGAACAGAGTCTCGTATACCATTCGGAGCATATGCGTTATGAAGAGCTGTTGGCAGCTATCATCCAAGATTATGTCAATGCGCTTCATAAGGGCTGTACACTCGTAGAAGTCGTGGAGACAGTCGGCGATCTTACCGTTCGACTTCTTGAGTTCACCGGCGATGTGACTGTGCTGCGTCAAGTTATTAAGAATCTCACGCGATTACTTCATTTGCTCGTACTTGATCCAAGCAGTACGATGAGTAAGTCGCGAACCCCGAGTAACAATAGTGGCTTGGGTGCGGCACCACCATCAGGATCAAATCGTTCGCTGTCCTCAGTAGAGCGAGATCTCCTTGCTGCAGCGATTCACACACAGCGAGGGCGGCTCTACGCGCTCTCAAACGACAAGACCAGTGCCCTAGAAGACTTTGACCAAGCGGTGGTGACTGAGTATCATTATCCCGTCGCGCATTTCTATCGAGGCGCTTTTGCGACGCTACTCTTAGCAAAGGACCCCAACGCTACTGGCAGAGACGCGGAGGCAGCAGCCGCGCACCACGCCAATAACATGCAACACTTGTCGCGGTGCCTCTCCTTGGATCCGACAATTGCAGGTGCATACACTGTTCGTGGTGCTCTGCATCTGCGTGATCTGCGCTTTAATAATGCGCTTCAGGATTTCAAGGCAGCTGTCGCCACAGATCCAACACTGTCCGAAGTCTGGTTGCAAATTGCTCTGGTGTATCTGAATCATTATCACGACAGTGAAGAGTGCGTTAAGGCTTGTACGAGCGCACTCAGCAATGACACCAATTTATCTCGAGCGATGTATCTGCGTGGCGAGGCGTATACCCGCCAAGGAAACTTGGCTGCTGCGCTCCACGATTATACCCGACTGACAAGGGCTCAACCTAACGATCGATGGGCGCACCTGCTACGCGGACGAATCCAGCTGCAGCTCAAACTTGCGCGACCAGCCCTCTACAGCTTTATCTGCTTTATGGAGCAAACCATCATAGATCTTCCGTCCAGTCGTCAAGGTGTGCGCACACCTGGCGAGACCAAGTCAGACATCGAAACTAAAGCCAAAACTGAGGGCAGAGGAGCTCTCCTGTTATGTGGACGAGCATTTCAGCTACTCTCGCGCTTCCAGAGTGCGGTGCACGCGTTCGAGCAGGTTGTGGCAGAGAATCCAACAAGTGAGAACCTTGTGCTGCTATCCGAGTCTTTACATTCTCTTGGAGACACTGAAAACTCGTTGCGAGTGAGCGATAAAGTGGTGAGCACGGACCCGAACAGTTACCGAGGATATGCGCGTCGTGCTCAACTGTTTGTGTCAGTGGGTCATCTCACCCATGCAATGGCTGAATACGATAAAGCACTTGCTCTAGCACCGAAGGAAGGTCGCGTGTATTACGAGCGTGGTGTCGTCCAGATGCAGCTATATATGCGGTGGCGAGTTGCTTTTCAGTCGAATTTTGCCTCAGCTTCTATCGGTGCAGACGCCGAGCAGACGATGCCACGGTCGCCATTTGCACCGCGGCTCAACATCCACGATGTGGAAAAGACCTGGGCGCGGATGCTATGAAAGACGAAGTGTTAATGCGAAAAATGATGAAACAGTTTTACGTGGGTAGTATCACCGACTTATCGAGATGTATTCGGTTGGAACCACTTCTGGTCGACGCGTATGTGGATCGAGCGGAGCTTAACGCGCTTGGCGAGGAATATGAACGTGCGTTCCGTGACCTGGAAAGTGCCACCGAGCGACAACCAAAGTGCGCTCGTGCTCACGTGACTCTGGGCGTTCTAAAGTGCCAATTCTCTGCATACGCAGCTGCTATCGAAGATTTTGACAAAGCTATTAAGTGTGAGGCATCTGCGAACCCTGAAGGACGTGCTTTCGCATTCTTTAATCGTGGTGTGGCATACCAGAAGCTTGAGCTTTGGTCTCAAGCTGAGAAATCGTTCAGCCAGAGCATTGCATTGCTTGGACGAGGACGTGATGTTGCTGCACATCGCAACCGTGCGATTGTGCGCTGTCACTTAGGGCTTTTTGATAGCGCGCTTGAGGACTTGGAAGAAGTTCAGGATAGCGCTCCGGACGATGATGAACTTCATGGGGCCTTGGGGTTTGCACTATTACAGCTCAATCGATATGAGGATGCTGCCAAACACTTCGCTGCTTACGGGCGACTCGGTCGGGATACATACGTGGACAGTGGCAATGCGTATTTTAATTTGGCCACAAAGAGCGAGACGCGCCTGGAACAAGTGCAACATGCGGCTTATCTTCAGCGGGCACGACGATTTTATTTACGAGCTGCACGACTGCAACCTTCAAACGATGACATTCGCCTAAACTTGGCCAATTGTCTGAGGAAGGAAGGTGCATTAAGAGCGGCCATCACTCAATGCGATGCCATTGCACAGGATCAACCGCTGCATCACGCTTGTCTGGAGAGCAAGGCACTTGCACTGTTTCAATTTCCCGATCATGGGGCTGGCGCAGACGCTATTGCATGCATGGATGCAGCTGTGCGCACATGCGTTGCGTCTTCGGCCAATCTGGGAAACATTTTCTACGCGTTTACGAGAGGCACCATTCACCGCAATGCATTGGAGCGGAAAACTATCAGACGCAATGGTGGACGTCGGCGATCCAAAGCGGTCCCCGTTGATTTACCCTCGCCAAGCGATGGTGCAAATAGTGTTAATATTCTAGCTGGCCTGCTCACACCGGCGGAGACCCCCGCTCCAAAAGTTCATCTCACTGGCTCACACGAGCAAATGCTTGCACTTTACATGCTAAACCGTGGCATCATGCTAGAAAACCTTGGAAATCTGACTCGAGCGCGTCAAGACTACAACGATGCCCTTCATTTTGACCCATTGTCGGTCCATGTACAAGTTTGTCTCGGAACGCTCAGTCTCCGGGAGGGTAAGTTCGAGGAGAGCGCAGCCGAGTTCCAGCGTGCACTCGAGCTTGATCCATCCTCAGGTGTCGCGCATCTCAATTTAGGCGTAGTGTTCATGTGCCGCAACGAGTTAACCATGGCGCTCACTCACTTTGACGCTGCAATTACACTCCTTCCGCGGTGCAGCTACGCATACGCGAACAAAGCGGTGGCTCTCGCCCGCAGTGGGAATATGCCAGGTGCTGAGCTTCATTTCAAGCGTGCGATCGAGGAGCTACCGTCGCGGAAGGAGTTTTACCTGGCGCGTGGCAAGATCGTCGCTCAGCAGAAGCGTTTGCACGACGCAATGGTCGACTTCTCAACCGCGCTATTCCTCGGGTACGATGGCAAGCTGTAAGAACCGGTCTCGATCCCAACACTGGCTAAATATTTTGTAAATCCTATTTACGCCGCCGGATGCATCGATGCTTCCCAGTTTCCACAGTGCATTGCTTTAATTTCCATCTTAGTGTGACACACGAGCTTCTTGTGGTTGCTTTGTCTGAGTCTCCTCCGGACCTGGAGACGATGGGATCGGGACAAACAAGGGGTCTGGAGACGGTGAGCGCAGCTGCCACTGATCTGCCGTGTAGCTGTCATCAAAACACTCTTGGCTCGGGTCTATCGGCATTACCGAAGAGCCCACAGACTCTTCCAGCTTGACATCAACGGCACTTTCGCCTTCTTCACTGCATCCACACACCTCTGGTTCACTAGCCCCACTCCTGACTCTTGTAGTTCCCGACAGACCCCCTCTGCAAGGTGATGACGTCGGACTGTCACTCTCGTCAGTCTCGGTCTCCTCTCCGTCCCAGCCGCTCTTGTTAACCGCCGAGGTCCACCACCGCACGATCCCCACTCCAAACCGCGGTCGACTTCTCCCGACCACTCTCCTGCTTAAAGGAGGGCGACGAGCCGCTCTCCGGCTCAAAATCTCATTGCAACCCAAGTGCAGATGCTTGTTCTCTGTCCTTTTCTCCTCTTCCTGAAGTTTTTCTTCCTCCTTTGTCTCCTTTTCCTCCGACCCACTTTCAAGGTCCGGGAGTCCGCTCTTCTTGGCCTGTTGGGTGCGCAACTGCAGCACCGCCACATCCGACACGTCGGACGGACTGCTGAGGACAATTGCGGCTGGTTTCTTGATTTCTGGGTCATGTTTAACGACTTTTGTGCTTGTTTAACAGCTTTTTCCTGAGTATCTTCTGGGGCTCCGTCTGGGGGCGTCACACAGCGCCGTCGACGCGCTGGAGGCAGCTCCGGGTCGTCCGCACGACGGCGTTTCCTTGGCGGAGTCTGGGGACACGCAGCGGGGGCTTGGGATGGCATTCTTGGGGGTGGTCGGTACTCTGTTGTGTGCAGTTCTTGTGAGTGAATGAATAGCTCAAGTCAGTTCGATTGTTGTTTTGAGAAAATAGTTGTTGAGAAAAAGTGGCGTCGTGCATTTGGATGCGTCACTTCAAGTTGGCAGCTGGGAATACATTCTCCAAGTGAAAAAGGAGCGTGCCGGTGCGGGATCAGGTACAGTGTACCAATAGGACGGTACATCTGAAATGTTTGCAGTTTCCTTGGTGAAAACGTGTGCATTTTACCTACGAATTGAAAAACTATAATACCAATGGTATTACCATGGACTTCTTCATTGCGTTATTGCGTGGGTCATTTCCGCGACTTGGGTCTTTGTCCACCCCTACGTGGCAGCGATAGTTAGGACTAATCATGTGTGCTTAGATATGTTCGACATGCTCCTCAGGAAGTATAATGTGTAAAAATGGCACACTTGCATTTGCTACTAGAAAGACTAACAAAACCTCAGCTGCCAGTGACTGCTAAGACAAACGACGCTATTACACGAGCAAGCCAGTCAATCGTGCACACTCCTTCCCAAAATTACGACTAAAAGTCGTAGCGAGATTTGATGTTTTCAAGTACACGACGCAGCATCCAGCCGTCGCCGGGGTGATCGTCATGGACGAACCCGCCTCCATGATGCAGACGGGGAAGTCATCGGCAGGTTTGTCAGTGGTCTCGTAAAAGTCTGGAAGGCCGAAACCATGACCGATTTCGTGGGCCACGATCACCAATGTTCGTTGTCGATCGTCGAGATCATGCTTTCCTCGTCCACCCGCTGGCCCCAGTCGCCACCGGCACCACCGCCCTGGCCCAGAGTGGGCCACAGCGACATATCAAAAGGTTTTCCCTTGCACGCGCTCGTATCCGAACTGGCTGCTTGATCCAGGTGCTTGTAGCAGTCATCGGGACACTGAGGAACGCCGTCAGCGTCCTTGACTCCTTCGTAGATAGTGCCAAGCGAATCGTCGCTCCAATCGAAAAGCGAGTCATCACGCGTGGCCCAGCCCACGATCTTGACATCGATCGTCTCAAACGGCCAGCACTCATACCCGATAAGCCACTCATTCCACGCCTTGAACTGACGGTTGAGCATGGCCTCGAACTTTGACGCCATAGTCTTCTCGAGTTTGTTAGTGCTGTCCCAGCGGACACAGTAGGTGAGAGAGCCGTTTTTGGTCACGAGCTGGTCGAAGATGTAGTTCTTGAAGTCCGGAACGTATTTACTCATCCGGTATCCCAGACCCAGTCCACGTACTTGGTGCTGATGTACGCCTTCGGGTTACCAACAACACACTGACCACTGGCGGAAGTGATATCACCAAAGGTAGCTGCAGCGCTGGTTCCTCCTACGGAACCTTGCGTCGTCGTGTCACCACTTGACCCCGACGTGGAAACTTGGGTCGTGGGCGTGCTGCTTGAGCCGTCACTACTAGATACTTCCACGGAACCGGCCGTTTGAGAAGGTTGGGTGACCTCAGGAGGTTCTGTTTCCTGCGTCGGAGCTTCGGTCTGCATTGGAGCATCATTGGCGATCTCGAGTGCGTCCGTCGTAGTTTGAGTCGGCGAGTCAGTGGTCAGTACAGCCTCTTCGGTTGTTGCAGGGTAGTTAACCTCCGGGGCCGCTGTTGTCGTTCGGGCCTTCGGCCAGCACTTGGCGCCAGATGCGACTGAAGAGCATGCAGCGCACGCTACAATCGCGGCGATCGCTAGCTGGCGAGTCGAAAGTCGTGCTTGACGCGGCGCCATGGTGGAAGGGTTAACAATGGCAGACAATTTAGAACTGAACACGTTCTACCACGGTCACGGTTGTAAGCCGTGACCAAACTTTGCCCCTCCATTTGCCTGCGCGTCGACAAGAGAGGAAGCTGTGTAGGATTGGTAACGCCGCATATTTTCTACCGAAATGTCGGTGGAGTTGCCTACAAATGGTCAACGATAACGCGCCAAGGAGTGACCGAGCAGCATTTATACAGCTGCTTCAATGACTGGCGACTACACAGTATTAATACACGAACGAATTGCAGTAAGATGTACTGCAGTTGTGGATAAGCCATGTAAGCAATCTACGGGAGAATCTAAGGAGCAACCAACTCGGGAGCAACCATGCATAGATAGATCACAAAGCAGGACATGGACTGCATAGCACTCGGCGAGACCCTTCCCTATTAATATTTGAGACCTTCAACAAGAACCACCATCCATGACGTCTCGGTTTCCTTCGGCAATACCAAGCACTGGTGCTGCTGACAAACGGTATCGCAAGATGCGTACATGCCGCCTCACTCGGGGCTACGTGCTGGTCGGTAGATAAACACTCTATCTATGCACGGTTGCTCCGGAGTTGGTTGCTACTTAGATTCTCGCCATCTACGTAAGTTTAGGCTTAACTTCGAAATATAATGCTCGATGATGCGCAAAATATCCACGGAGCTATAAATCCTTACGCTGATATCTAACTACTTCGTAGTAAGCATGTTCGATCGTTGCGGCTACTGTCTTGTCGACGGACAACTGCGTATGTTGTGACCTGGTTGATCACACGCGTAGTTCGTTTCACCTTGCCGTTTTCCTTCGTTGTGTATCCCTTGGTGGATTGCACTGTTGCTTCGAGTCTAACTGAAGCGTGGTGATCGTGGTTACCTCCGGAAGAACTGACAAAATATGCGCGTCATTCGAGCCATGCAGGGCGATGTTCGAATTGATCGTGTACCACGGATAAACGACCGCAAAACGGTCCTGGTTCAAGTTGAGATAATTCAGTCCTGCTATGAAGTACTTGCATGGAATACCATATTGATCGAACATGTACGTACATATGCGCGCCCTAAGCTCTACTTCGCATGGGATGGCTTGGCGTCTTTGCGTGTCATGCATGTGGCGTGGCTACTAGCTGCGTAGGCACGCACGACTGCAGTGCATTATGGGTGAAAACACATGCCCTTGACGATGCTAATTGAGATGGCGACAGTGAACACGAAGATTTCATATCTGTGTCTACCCTCTTATAGTGCTCATAGACCCTCACTCCGCGGTCTGCAACGTAAAGTTCAGAGGGCTCCGCATTTCAATACGAAGAGCTGGTATTGATGTAAACTTGCATTTGAATAAAAATTCAATAATGGTGGTACGCTTTTAAACATGAACTTAAAAGTTCACGAGCACTGACAAGCATCAACCTGAAACGCACTTCATACCGCGTTGAGTAGTTCAGCGCTTCGTCTGAGGTAGTCTAGTGGCTTTAGTTTCCACAACTGTTGCAATCTTTCTGATGCATCTGTCCTGGCAGCCGACGGTCTCTGATCGTGGCAGTGAAATACTGGCAGCGATCGAATATAAAGGGGTTCACACACTCGACCTGCAGGCAACTTGGCAGAATCGACAGCAACTTCAACCCTCAATGTAACGAGATACAGCCATCGTGATGCTGTCGTAAGACATGAAGATGACGCCTTGTCCTGGGATCACGCGGCCCAGCCGCGGCACTACACCAGAGTAGAAGGAAGATACGCCCTCGTGCAGCAGCATCTGGCGGAAGCAGTCGAGTGTGTTCTTGTACTTCTGCGCCTCCAAGCCTTGCATCCGCGTCTTCACCACGTCGAAAGCTGTGTTTCACAATTGCAGTAACACAAATAAAACGCATCCATGAGCAAATCGCATCCACCATTTCCAGCTCACCAGACCACCGGCACGTACGATTGTTGCCAAAAACGCTAAAGATGCCCGCCGTCATGCCGCCGATGAGGCTCATCGTAGCTCGCTGACTGCCAGTCATGTTCTGGGCGTCGCTAATGAAGCCATGGTGCTCCAAGAACTCTGGGTTTACGCGCTTCTGAAACTCACTAAACCACATGAACCGCAGGCCCTGGTTGGTAGACTGATAGCACGGACACAGCAAGCAATACCTTCAGTCAACTTAGCAAGGCATCAACACGGTTCTTTCCATGCACACACCTGCTTCAGAATCGTAGCGGAGAGCCCCTGATAAATACCGCGAATGCCCTCCTTCTTGAGGATCATCTTCGTTCCTTCCCACACGCCAGCATTTGCGCCGATCAGCTTGGTCTTCAGAGTCTCAATCTGCCAAGACAAGCAGCATTTTCATCTCATTAGAACCAATACCCACCTCTACACCCTCTCCTGTCAACGTACCGGTGTCGTCGTGAACGTCGCCTCAATGGCGCCGGCCATCATGCCGGCCGCGAGGTTGCCCATGGCCGAGGTCTTGCCGTTCTCGTCCGCCAGCCTCCGCTTGATATAGTCGAAAGCACCGAACCGAATCCCAGCCTTGGGGATGGAGCCCACCAGAACGGGTGCCAGGCCGCGGTAGAGCGACCCCACGCCGTCCGTCTGCACGTGATAGCGGAAGCCGCCCAACATGCCTGTGTACTGCGCGCTTGGTGCCCAGCTGCAGGTTGGTCTTGATCATCTCCATGGGCCAAATCGTGAGCGTCTCGATGCCGCCGGCGATGGCGCCCGCCGTCGTGGCCACCATGGGGTTCTTCGACTTGTTAACCATTGATTCTGGCTGGTCACTTGGCACTATGACGCGGTGAAATGCAAAGTGCGTGTTCGGAGGGATGCGCGCAGTGAAGTCTGAAGTTGTGGGGACCACAAGAACGTTGCGGAAGACGGTTCAGGGGGACCGTAAAACTGTGTGCGCGCACACCAACTGGAATGCACAAACGACCGTCACTGTCCGAGTCATTATTGATGAGCCTGTGAGTGCATCAGAACCTCGTGGACCAAGTCATGGTGTACACTGCGTGAGTGGCCGCGTATTATACTCCGCAGCGCTTGAAGATTCTGCGCGTGTGTTTCGTCGGTTCCGACGCCTCAAAATGATGTCATCGCTGGGTTTTGGTGGTCTCGGAAGGCCTGTCTGCCACACCACCGGGACGCACTTCAAGGCCCCGCTGAATTGCTTCTTGTCGCTGTCACCGCACAGCGTTCAAGGCGATCACGTGACCTCCAGCACAATGTTAGTGGGAACAACACCGGGCAGTTGCAGCTACATCAAATATCTAGAATAAGGCTCCATGTGCCATCAGCTGTAGTTGATCCTGCTCAGATGTTCTCCGTGGCTTGTACGAGGTGATATCGGCGGGTATGGATATGTGTGGATGATTGACCGAGTAAAGTGACTTACCACTAGTTGCAAAACGATGCAGACTCAAACTAACTAAGGTCAGTGGTTTGATAAAAGAAATTTCATTGAGCAGCTCCCGTAAACTCTGGTCAATGATTCTGCTTTGACGAGCTGTTGCACTGGTTTCCTTCAGTAATATGGTTGCATTTCACGCCAAGAGCGGTTGGCTTCAGCCACTTGCTAGTCTTTTTGAGAGGTAGAGTCACACCATGGCACCCCACGTGGGCGATGACGAATGGACTGGATTGGATACCTGTGTTGTACTTGAATCGATTAAACTATGAAGCAGTGTAAAACGATTCCTATAGATGTTCACAATATTTGTATGCTGAAGCAGTTCGTCAATATAAATGGGGTTTCGCGTTCATTTTACAGCATGAGTCGTGTGCCTTAAATCTCCTCGGTCATTGAAGAAATCAGTGATGGTTGGTGACATGTTTGCTTTCCACCACGACTAAGTGTCTTAGCCTAAGACACCCAACGGGTGGACGTTCGTCCCACGTTTTTCGGCTGCCACCGACTAAGATATCGGGTGCTCGTTAGGAGCAAGGTCCCATATTTTCTAATGACCGCCACCGTCGTTTTGTTCATTCGTGTTTTCTCGGTCGAGGGCTCACAAGATGCTGTCGTTTGATTCCTTCAGCAACAAGATATCAAACGTCACAGTTGCTGCCTTGTGCGGACTTGTCGTGCTCCTGTTTGTCTGGCGCGTGTTGGCGGTTTCCTTGCGAATTACTGGTAAACAACGGCACGGAACGCGCAAGGTTTTACGTCCTTTGTCGACCCTCCCGGTCATTGGGAATACGTTGGATGCCATACGCTTCCTGTCAGTGCGTCACGACTGGATAACGTCATTGTGCTTGGAAGCCAAGGGTGAACCTGTACTGCTTCGTTCCTTAGGCACTCCGGACATGGTGCTGCTTTCTACGCCGCAAGCTTTCGAAGATGTACTCAAGAACCAATTCGACAACTTCCCAAAGGGTCCAGTGTTTACAGAGTTTGTTCAGGACTTTCTGGGAGAAGGCATCTTTGCCGTGGATGGTGACAAGTGGTTTTGCCAACGCAAGACAGCAAACGATATGTTTACAATGCGAACGCTCCGAGACTCCATGGTGAGTACGATGCAGCGCCACCTGGTTGTTTTGGAGCAGATTTTCCGTCGTGCAGCGAAGACCAACGAGACTATTGATGTGTTTCGGTTGATCAAGCGCTTCACGATGGAGGCGTTCGCGGAAATTGGTTTCGGCATTCAGATGAATTGTCTGGATTCTGACAAGGAGCATCCGTTCCAAACAGCGGTAGACCGAACCGAGCACACTCAAATGCTGCGTTTCATCAGACCGAGACCAACATGGTTCTGCAAACTACAACGCTGGCTCGGTGTGGGAATGGAAGGACAATATCAGCGCGACATGAACGTGATCAACTCAACCATTCTGGACATTGTGGCGAAAACAATCCAAAGGCGTGCTGCAGGAGCATCCACGCAAGCCAGCCGAGCTGACAAGGACATCGTCTCGTTGGTCCTTGACTCCTTGAGTTCATCCTCTGATGCAGACAAAAGTTCATTCGATCCGACGTACCTCCGGGATATTGCCTTGAACTTCATCGTTGCTGGTCGTGACACCACCGCGGAAGCGCTCAGCTGGTTGTTTTACTGTCTTAGTCTAAATCCACAAGTGGAGGTCAAGATCCATGAGGAGATCACCAGCAAGCTGCCTGACCTGTCAAATGGAAAAAGTAGCCCATCGATGGAAGAGGCGAACAACCTCGTGTACGTTGAGGCTGTACTGAAGGAAACACTGCGCTTGTATCCTACTTTTCCTTTCGGCAACAGGGAAGCTCTTCACGACACGGTGCTGTCGGACGGAACGTTCATTCCGGCTGGCACGATGGTAGCTTTGCCGATATACGCGATGGGACGGATGCCGCACGTTTGGGGCCCCGATGCCGCCGAGTTCAAGCCCGAACGGTGGATTGACTCCGATACGGGGAAGATCATCTCAGTCTCGGCATATCAATTTGTAGCGTTCAATTCTGGACCACGTACGTGTCCGGGCAAGAACCTAGCAATGCTGGAGATGAAGCTGTTTGTGGTGTCTCTGCTGAGCAAGTATCATGTCGAGCTGGAAACTCCAGAGGACGTGACGTACGGCATCTCGTTCACTCTTCCAGTGAAAGGGCAATTGAAGGCCAAGATTTCGACGATTTAAAACGTGTAGCCGAAGGAAAGCTCGGGAAAGAGGTGCAGATGATAACAGAGGATAGTACGAGCTTCTGCCGGGGTTGACTGGGGTGAAGATCTATCACAATGCAATGTGTGACTTAACCCGTCCGTGATTCATGCCTTCCTATTTCTGTGCTCGACCGTGCATTTGCTTAGGGCGAGCATGCGGGGCATCAGCCACAAGGATTTGATGGAACTTATTCGAGCTGGCACGAACTTAAGTGGATGTAGACTGACTGCGCTTTATTCACCGTCCTGAGCTGTCCAGCTTAGCTGTGTTGTAAAAATAGCCGGCACAAATCGCTTTTTGCGAATGGGGTCGCTCAGGGAAGCTGAATGCAATGTTGCACATACGGTAGGTAGGTTGCTCCTGTTCAAGGCTCTAATTCCTCATCTTCATTACTAGAATAGTTGTCTTCAACCCCTTTCGCGAGGTAGAGCGTGAGCTCTTTAGTGTCGCACTTGACAACCCATTCGTTTCTCATGTTGTTGAGCCGACCAACTGTCTTGAGTCCTGCGGCGAAAACTCTCGATAACCAAATGACAACTCGGCTGAAAATCGTTAAGATTTATTGTTTTTCAACTGACCATTGAAAATCTTGGTCATTTTCTTGACTTGACTCCTCAAACTTTGTCCATCTGCGCCAGAAATGATATCGCTCGGTTTTGAAAGCCTCAGAAGCTTTGACTAGTATACCACCGGGATGCACATCAAGGCTCCGCTGACGTCGCTGGCGTCGCTTTAAGCGCTCTCTGTAGCCGCTGCACGCCCATGTGGATCTCTTCCTCACTGTAGAACGCGAAGGACAGACGGGCGCAGCGTGTCATCGAAGTTCGCAATGGCACTCCACCGTCGCCGTCACCATACAGCGTTCCAAGCGAGCACCGCGTGCCCGGCGTGAAAGCGACACCGTGCCGAGCCACAGCTTCCTGAAATAGTGTATCCGTGTGTACTCCGTCGGGCAACTGCAGCCACACGAAATACCCTCCACTTGGCTCGTCGAACGCGACACCAGGGCAGCACTGGCGCAGCGCGTCACACATGGCGCTCTTGCGGAACCGGAATACACTTTTTAAGTGCTCGATGTGTGGTAACAGTTCGTTATTTTCAAGCACTGTTGACGTAAGCCATCACAACAAACAATCTGGGACTCAGTTGACGTGCCAATAACAATTATGCGTATCACTCCTCACCTGTATGAACAAGTGCTGCAGTGATAGGGTTCTGACCACCACCGCTACGAAGCGCTCCAATCGTTGACAGAGCTTGGATTGTCTCCGTGCTGCTTTGAGCCCACCCTAGAATACAATCTGATCAGTATCCGGTTTCCTTTTGCAGCGAAACACGTTTACTGTCCCCTACCCAATCGAAGTCCGGGAGCCAGGATTTTGGAGAAGCTTCCTAGCGAGACCACCAATCCCGAATCATCATACGATGCGAGGGACGGCAGTGGGTCTCCGTCCAGATGCAGCAGGTTGTACGGTTCGTCTGAAATGATGTAGAAGCCATACTTTTGAGCAAGGGCTACAAGGCGCTTGCAGCGGTCCGCGGACATGACCGTTCCCGTGGGGTTATGGAAAAATGGGATGGTGTACAGGAACGCCGGGATATCACCCTCATCCAGCATATCCTCCAGAACGTCCAGCTACCGTAGTTCGCACATTGGACACATTGTAAGTCAACTAGTTCTGCAAAAAAGCATCACACTTACCACGTACATCAACCCCATGCTTTCCCGCATGAACACCCCTTAGATCCAGCCCAAGCTCACGAAAGATATCGTGAGCAAGGAAGTAGGTGGGCTCCTCCACGAACACGCGCTTGTTTGTCTTGGTAAACGCCATCGCAGCGTGCGAGATCGCCTCCGAGTTGCCGGCCGTCACCATTAGCATCTCCGGGTCAATCTGCTTCAAGTCACTACCTTCAAAATCCCCCAAAACACCAGCAACACACAAATGTCGGTCAGCTTCCAGTCGTTTGTTTCTTCTTCTGCCAACTCGGCGATCCAACGTCTCGCTACCTGCCACCAGCTTGCCAATCTCCTCACGGAAACCGACGAACCCTTTGGCAGCGCCGTACTGCAGCAGCACCGGGTCCTGCGTCGGCTGGAAGCGGCTCATTGCCGCGGCGCGGAGCAGGTCTAGAGGCAGCAGCGATGGTGACGGCTGGCCGATCCCGAAGTTGATGACGCCGCGGGTAGTGTGCGTCTGTGCGTAGGGCGACGTCTGCACCGTCATCAGGTCTGCAGTTGTATGGAGATGCGCTCGGTCGACTCGAGCAGCCTGCAGGGAGCGGGCTGCAGGACGAGCATTAACGTAGACACTCCGAAGCATCGAAGCCATCGTGAGCCAAAGTGCAGCAGCCCCACAGCACGGATAGCTCGACCGAGCACATTTATGGTGACTTGGCGTGGGCTACACAATCTGCTTCGAAAAAGAAAAAAAACTGAAGTGCATACGGTGTGCGCAACACAAAACACAAAACACCTTCTCATTGGCATATGATGAGACCGAGGTGGTAACTGCGGTTCAGGATTAAACCGCGGTTCGAGGATAGGGGTTCAAAAGTAATCGCGAAGTATACAGTAAGTAAGTGCCTTTCAACCAGCCAATTCACTGGGGTGCGTGTGAAGTAACAAGCAGGCAGCGGCGGCGGGGATTGGAGGCTCAAGCACTTCCAACGAGTCAATTGGCATAAATTCTCCCGAGAAGACTGAAGCAAAATGGTGATTAAGTAAGTGCCGTCGCTCTCCATGTGCATGAATGTAGCAGCAAGATGGGGAGTTCTAGGGGAGGAAGGCGCGCCTGTCGTCGGGACAAACAGGCCAGTTGTTTGCCTTCAGCTCAGCGATCCAGCTACAGGCACAGCGAGCAGCTCCTTTGGTCGACCGCGACGTTGACTGCCCTCCCCGCCCGATCTGCAGCTGCCCCTACTGTATAGGCGATAATATTGATGATGTCGTGGCGTGTGACCGCAGGACCGAGACGTGCTCGTTCAGCGAAGAACGCATCTACCCCGGCCACGGCTCGCGCTACATCCGTCGCGATGGCACGGCCTACGTGTTCATCAACGCGAAGAGCAAGTCGCTCTTCATGCAGCGCAAGAAGGCCACCAAGATCGTGTGGACCCTGGGCTGGCGCCGCATGAACAAGAAGCTCAAGGTTGAGGAGGTCGCCCGCCGTCGTGCTCGCAAGACCACCAAGATCCAGCGTGCCATCGTGGGCGTCTCGGCTGACGACGTAAGTTTGTAGCATTCTGTCGGGATACTGCGCACTGCAGCACACAGCGGGACACTCATCTAACTTTGCGACTGTCGATATCGACTGGGGTGTCCACAGATCCGCAAGAAGCGCAACCAGAAGCCGGAGGTCCGTGCCGCCGCCCGCGCCGCCCTGAAGTACGTTGGACATCGTTGAGTAGAGATGTATTTTGTTATCGAGTAGTGAACTCACGAATCGCTTGCTTTGCTTTGTTTGTATAGGGAGGCTAAGGAGCGCAGCAAGGCCAAGAAGTCGGCCGGCAAGGCCGAGCACGTGAGCAAGGGCGCCAAGGGCGGCAACGCCCCGCGTGCCCAGAAGAAGTCGGGCAACCGTGGTGCCATCTAAATCAGTTGAGCTTGCTCATCTGATCCATTGATCGACGCGCCACTCGGGAGTTTCGCCACCACTTGGATGCCAATCATTGACACGGGAAGATCCTCCTTTGCGGCTCTCGAGCATTGGGCGGACTCTCTACGGGGTCGTTTTCCGGTTAGTTTGGACGCAGTCGTTGCTGCCGAGTTAATGGAGACGAACACAATAGAGGTCAGTCTTGGAGGGAAACCACGCTTCCGTTGCCACTTGTCTTGTAATAGCTGCATCTCGCCCTTATGGTATTCACAACAACTCCATCACAATCCATTGTCAATTCTACACATGTCTTTCTGCAAGCACACCACGTTTAACTCATCTGTAGCGGGACGGAGCTCCCCAGTCGCCCACTTATTCCGGTCCACCCTTTCGCGGACCAATCAGTTTGCGTGGCCACCGTCTCTTGTGACGTCACTGTTCCGCTTGAGTGCCCGTTTGAGTCCATACCGTTTTGCTCCAGCCAAAGTCGCCGAGCAGATCAGTTGCCAATCGGTCGAATCTTCATCTTCGTCGCCATGTCGACCGCGACGCCGCCGCCGGCCCCAACTGCTGCCCCCAAGCAGCTCACGAGCAAGGATTACTACTTCGACTCGTACTCGCACTTTGGCATCCATGAGGAGATGCTCAAGGACACGGTGCGCACCAAGGCCTACATGAACGCCATCCTGCAGAGCAAGCACCTGTTCAAGAACAAGGTGGTGCTGGACGTGGGCTGCGGCACCGGCATCCTGTCCATGTTCGCGGCCAAGGCCGGCGCCAAGCACGTGTACGGTGTGGACTGCTCCGGCATCCTGACGCAGGCCAAACAGATCGTCAAGGCCAACGGCTTCGAGGACAAGATCACGCTCATCCAGGGCAAGATGGAGGAGCTCACGCTGCCCGTGGACAAGGTGGACATCATCATCTCCGAGTGGATGGGCTACTTCCTGCTGTACGAGTCCATGCTGGACACGGTGCTGTACGCCCGCGACAAGTACCTGGTCGAGGGTGGACTCATGTTCCCCGACCACGCCGTGCTGTACATCGGCGCCATTGAGGACGGCGAGTACAAGGCCGAGAAGCTGGACTGTAAGTGATTGCTGCTGCGGATGGACTTTAATGGCGTCGTGTGATACTGACGGGTTGGTTGTTGCTGTGTTGGCTGCAGTCTGGGACAGTGTGTACGGCTTCGACATGAGCTGCATCAAGGAGATCGCCAAGACGGAGCCGCTGGTCGACACTGTGGGCAGCGACGCGCTGCTGTCGGATGTGTGCCCGATTCTGGACATTGACCTGACAAAGGTGACGAAGGAGGAGCTGGCCTTCAACTCGACGTTCAAGCTGACGTGCTTCCGCCAGGACTTTTGCCACGCCCTTGTGGCCTACTTCGACTGCACGTTCTCCAGTACTCACACGAAGTTGAGCTTCTCTACGGGCCCCAAGGCTGAGTACACGCACTGGAAGCAGACGGTCTTCTACCTGGAGGGTGATCTTGCTTGCAATCCTGGTGAAGTAATTGAGGGCGACCTGACCTGCAAGCCCAACGAGTCGAACCCGCGCGACCTCGATATCGACATCAACGTGCGCTTCGATGGCGCCAGCGGCTCTTACAACAAGCTGCACGAGTTCAAGCTGCGTTAAACTGACAGAAGTTCGTCATTACCCGATGGCTAAATACACTACCAACCTTCATTTGAGTAGACTAGACATTTTAAAACCCCACCAGTTGAAAGAAAGATACTCACATGTTTCCCGCCTACGCTCGTTTTACGCTTTGCTACGCTACGCTGGCACCGCTCGCTGCATTCGCTTGTTTTTCTTGCATTTCATCTCTATAAATACAGTATCTTCCCCGGCTTGCTGGAATTGCAAGCATGCTGTTGATGTGCTAGCACTATCGGTGCGCCAGCACCAATCAAGGTGGCTGCAATGCTCAGGAACTGGTTTATTGCTGCTCGATGTCCTCCATCTCCATGTCGCCATCGGCATCCTCCTCCTCAGCCTCCTCAACCGAGTCAGCCTCGTCGTCTTCATCGTCCTCTTCCTCCAGATCGATGTCCTCCTCCATGCCATCAGCGGCGTTTCCGTCGATCACAATGTCCGTGTAGTTGTGGTCGAGCTGAGCAGCGGCCTTCACGAGCTCCTCGTCGTCGACAAAGTCCATGTCCACCTCGTTGCCAGGAGGAGCAGCGCCGGTCGGCATCGCTCCGAAGCCCGTGGCCGTCGCCTGGCTGCCGTCCTCCATGGCGTTCGGGTCCTGCGCACCCGCCGGCGACCAGTCAATGGGGAAGCGCGTTACGCGCGGCTTGTCGGCCAGAATGTTGCGCTGCAGCTTCGACACGTCCACCTGCGCGGGCGGGTTCTCCAGCAAAAACGGGTCGGCGTAGTCGTTGTTGACGTAGTAGCCGACGCGCACGAACTCGCGGCCGCGGTAGGAGCAGGTGACCAGCGCCACGGTGACGCCGACCTTGTCCTCGTCCGGGATCAGGTCCGGGCTGGGCGGGTCCGACTGGAACACGAACTTGTTGGTGCCGACGGGCACGGGGCCCACGAGGACCTCCTCCAGCACCTGGTCTCGGCTCTCGTCCTCGGCGCTGCCGACGTACGTGATCTTCCACTCGAGGTCTGTTGGTTCAGCCAGCCATACAAAAACAAAGTATAACCATCAGTTCATATAATGTACCTACCTAACACTATAATTGTATAAGGAGTTGCGAGTTGCTAGTTAACGTACCGGCCTCGAGCGGGTGAGCGCACTCGAAGGTGACCTCGAACTGGAAGGGGTTCGTGAAGGCTGTGGGGTTGTCCAGCACCGTGATGTTGGTGAGCGTGACGTAGGCCATGGCTGCGGCGGAAGTGGCTCCACAAAAGCGGGAAAACGGGGAATGGAGGGGAGAAAGCAGAGCCGGCGGGGTCCGCGTGGCTGGGCTGGGCTCGACTTGGATTGAGGCGCGCCAAAGACAAAAAGACAACTGGCGAGTAGTGTAGGGGCTCGGATAAGTACGACAAGGTTTCCCGCCATTTTGCCAATACAAAAAAGTGATGCGATGATTTGCAGTGGTTTTCAGCTGCCACTCTTGTGGATTGCACTTTTGCAGCCGACTCGGCAACTTGCTCAAAGTTATACTACGGTCGTATCGTACCTGGCAATGGGCCCTCTATCTGCACACGAAATAAGGATGCCAAAAATGTCCAAAAGGAAAATCGAAGGCGGATTGTCTGGCCCGGGGATCAGCTCCAGCAAGCTCCGCTATCATGTCGTTCTACTCTGCACCTCCACTTGTGTCGCGCTGCTATTCATTTCAGCGCTGCTTCGGGCGAAAAAACTGTCCAGCTTCAGCTGTTGTCCCACTTTCCTCCGCTTCCTTACGAGTCGAGGCTGAAACCCCATTGCAACTGCTGCAGCTTCCGACCCCGGTGTCGGCGCCGAGCAAACGACAGTCATGGTGTCCACTGAAGTTGGCACAGACGTGACAGGAGAGGGCTCGCTTTGAGCGGAAAGCTGTTGAGCATCGTCGCTGGAGTCGAAACAGCCATCTTTGAGCTCGATGATCCGGCTCGACACCTCACGAGTAGCAACAATGCTGACGGGTGTTGATGACGGCCTCAGCAAAAGCCGACTGCTTGGAGAACTGCAGTTGCCATCTATAACCGAGCAGTCTCGCTTCACAGATCGTCGTTGCCTCCATTGTGGCTGAACACATAAGCAAACTCGTCAGTACATGAAGAAACAAAGTGCCTTGAAAATACATTCAATGCTCGCTCACCTTCAGCGGTGTTTGTGGACTCGCAACGCTCCCGCTCATGTGTTGGCTTGGATGTCGTGTCGTTGTCTTCGTGCTAAAATTTGGATCTACCTCGAAGCCATCTGCATAGCGAAAGGTTATCAGAGACGACACGAAGTGGATTAGCTTAGCCTCCTGGAGAACTTACACAAGTCAAGGATACAAGAGCGTACCGCTTAGCGAGCCGTCACTATCCTCGGTGGTATGGTCCACCACCACTTTCTTCGTAACAGGAGCTGACCTCGTCGTCAACGGAGTAAATGAAGGAGGTAAGATCCTCGAGTCACTTTTCCTTGTGACCGAGAGTAAGAAGACGTGCAACTAATTGAAGGCATCTGAGTCGGCGACGGAGCATAAATAACGTCTGCAACAAGTCCAACGCAGCAACGAGAATCGGTGAGCCCATGTAACGGAACACCTAAAAGCGTCCAATACTCCCGCTGAACAGCGCCACTCACTGTCAAAAACCTCCGATGCTTCTTCGTGGAATTGACGCACTGCACAGTTGAGGATGATGAAGCAGCCACATAGAATCGAACCGTCATTAGAGCCACTGTTACGTCAACTTCACTTCAACCACAGGTCTTAATGCACCGAAAAGCACCAATGTTCTCACCGTCCGTGAGATCTTCCCAGCCGCTCGTCTGCATGTACTGCGAGGCTTGAGTCTCATCGTCAGCTGGGTCATCACCTACAGCGTCACGCCTCCATCAGTCTCTGCCTCCTCTCCTAAAAAACCCTTCTCCAAATCTCCACGCACCGTCAAAATCCTGACTCGGGTTAATATCCAAGCTGTCCATGTCGGTGGCATTCTGTAGACAGGCACCTCAATCCTCATCAGTCTTCTCCTCCTCTTCCAACAACTTCCTGCACCGCGTACGTATTCCACGAAGGCTGTGAGCTGCTCCTCCATGTCCAGACTGTCCCGCTCGCTGTCGTTCTGCTCGCTGGCGTCGCTGTCTGGGCACGGCTTCTTGCCGCTGAGCATCCGGCGCTGCTCGTCCGCTTGCGCTTGCGCGCGAGCACCATGGCGGACGCCGACTGGTGCGCCTTGAAGCGGCGCGAGTTGCGCTCTCGCCAGTCGCCCGCGAGGCGCCGCTCGGGCCGCGCCTCGTCCCTCTGGATGTGCTTCTGGGGCCGTTTCAACCACAAGCCGGAGCCGCGGAAGGCGCCACCGCTGGAGCTGCCCAGCACGGGCAGACGCGGCAGGTCGGCGCGCACGGACATGAGGGCGGAGGTGGAGGCGTCCAAGTCGAACTGGGAGCTGCAGCTCTCGCCCACGACGTCCTGCGCGTCCAGCATGGCGAAGAATCCCTCGACCTCGACCTCGACCTCGACCTCGTGCTGCTTGCGCTTGCTCACCGTCGCTTGGCTCAACTTGCGGGAAACAGGCGTCGCAGTTCACTGTGCTCCCTCGCTTCTGTGACCTCTTGACAGGATGAATGTATGGGCACTGTTGTGGCGCCATGGTCCGGACCGGCTGAATGCTAACATTTCAGCCTCAGTCATCATTTTCTGTGTTTTCAAGGAACTTCCAATCATGCGAGACACACTCAACACGACGCAAACCAAAAGTTGCGTCAACTTTCATAATCGTCGAGAAAGTCTTAGTGATCGTTTACAGCATTTAGCAGAAGCTGCTGCAGCGCACGTCCAAGTACACCGGTATTAGTTAGTACATCTTCTCGTCGCTCGGGTCGAAGCCGCTGTTGAGCACGGCGCGGAACTCGTCGTTGGCGCGCAGCAACTCGGCGATGCGGTCGTAGCGCTCCGGGTCCTTGCGGATCAGGAAGATGAAGCACTCGGTGTCCAGCTTGCCCTTGATGGTCGCCATCTCCATGGCCTTCTTGGTCTGCAACCACCAGCAGCAGCAGTCAATGCCACACTCTTCCTCGGAAAGATGCTACAGTCGTAGAATTCAAGTAGACACCTAAGCTAGCCGTACCATGGCGTGCACGTATTCGACCACCAGGTCCTCCATGAGCTCGGCCGTTTCGGGCAGCGGCTCCGCTTCGTCCCCGAAGCCGAACATCATGTGCTTAACTGCGTCGAGTACCGCAATCAATCGACCCAACCAAAAGATTAAGAACGGGCGGAAAAGCGACTCGCTTTTTGTGGCAGCAGCGAAACCTACTGCTCTCGACGAGTTCCCCACGCACGAAAGGCTTGGGCGCCGCCGCCCCGCTGTTTACCTCGCTATGGCCGTTCAATATCCCCGCGGCCGCTGACGCGCCCGACTCGGTGGCGGCGCGTTTGGCGGGGACGAGTTGGCTCTGGACCCGGCGCCCGCGTCGCTGCTCTTGCGCTTGCGGGGCTTGGGCGCGGCCTTCTTCTTGGCCGCGGCGCCCTGACCTCGGTCTTGCTCATGTCAGCAGGTGAGCTGACCTTCCCTTTTGATGGGACCTCGTTTTAGGGGCCTATAGGAGTCTTGATCCCAACCGGCTCAAATACCCAGTTTGGGACTCTGATTTATGGCTCTCTCCGCCAGATTTAGTATCGTCCAGTGATATGGCGTATAGAGCTCCATTATTGTCTAATCCGCGTTGGCTTATTTTCTGCCCTTTTAGTCCAATCACTGGAATTCGTAGAAACACCCCAACAGGACTAGTCAAAATACAATATGGCTACCTCCTTGCGAAGTTGAAGTCCAAGTAAAGAAATTATGCACAACAATCTCTCTTCGTGAATACAACGCAGTTGGATAGTAGGAAGCAGTAGATAGACCACGAGTTCTGCATAAAGTTGATAGATTGACCCATTGTGTTGTCTTACAATTAATTAAAATAGATACTTCGAAGTAGATAAGTAGGGACTCCCCACCAGGGAAGGAGGGAGGGTCCCATTTCCAAAATAGTCCTCGGTGGTGTGTTGTCCTGTTCTCCTTCACACTCTCCATCATCCGTCGTCAGTGAAGAATGGGCAACAAGTCGTCGATTCCCAGGATTGCGTCTCGCTCGGACGAGTCTAACGGAACTCCTCGCGTCGCGGCAGGCGATTCGGCTGCGGTGGCGGACAAGCAATCGCAACCGCCTCCTGGCCCCACGTTCAGCAATCTGTTGGCTGGTCCCAGCGCCAGCATCCAGCCGGCAGAGGCCATGCCTCGCCTGCCTACTCCACTAGACCAAAAGTAAAGTTCTTGTATATAATTTTAACAAGCCTACAGGACGTCGATTTGACGATCGGTTGCTGTACTTGCTGCTGGAAAGGATCACCAACGCACTCCGAGAACTCTGGCAAAAACGAGCTCTGCAAGAAAAGGACAAGTACGAGCTATTACTGTTTATTATGTAGCAGTGGTGGATGTGCCGTGCTAAATGTCGTCACCAACGTTTTCAATGTAGCCAATTCACGCGGATTTTGCTGAAGCTTCCCCAGGCGGCTGTAAGTAGCCGCGATATTGCGGAGAAAGATATGGTTGACTACAATATTCATGAACGTATACGATGTACGGACTCTGCAGGAAGCATTCAACAGTGTGCGCTCCACGTTCCACGCGTTTAGTAAGGAAAAGAAGGGCTTCATCGAGTACAGCGACCTCCCTCATATCTTTGAGCAACTTGGCGTGAACTTCTCGGGTGACGAGATTCGACAGGTGTTCGAGGAGTCCGATATGATGGAGATCGGCAAACTCGATTTTAAGGAGTTCCTCGTCTGCCTTGCCATTGGTTTTGTTCTGCACGTACGATATTGTATTATTCTTCGCTGCGAGACATAATTGTAGCCGATGTGTCCCACTAACAGTATTGTTTTGGTTCTCACCAGAGGATTCCTTCTCTTGAGAACGAACGCCTCAGTATCTTCTACGCACCTCTGTAAGTGGTATAGCTTTGCAAGATTTCTCACAACGATTAGCTCAACCGGTCTCTTTATTTATTTTTGTTGTGGTTCTTTGTGAAGACCCCAAGCAAACAACAGTGGAGCACTCGCCAATTCAATTTTATTTGGAGAGGTGTGCTAAACTGCACTTTTCAAGAAGCTGCATTTTCTCTCTGGTTTTCTAACCGACTATTTCTTGGTATATATGTAGGGCAACAAGCTCCGTATTGCCTTTCAGTTGGCTGTTGATGCGTTCCTGTGGTTTGACGTAGACGGCAATGGCAATATCAATCGGTACGCTCTGCAAAATCTGTTTAATGCAGTGTATTTTTTCCGTGACGTAGTTGATGTTCTTGTGAAGTATGGAGATGTCAGCAAAGCTACAAACCTCTATGGCACTCCACTCACCGACGAAAAGATGTCGTCAATCAAAGAGAGCGAGGACAACAAAGGTTAGTTACAGATGCAAATATTCCGAGTTTGTGATCTTTTTAACGAACTGCGAAATTGTGTGTGGCGCCAAACTTAGTCGATGACTCAAGCAACCAAGCGATTTGGGAGCAGCGCTTTGCCGAAATGGACTGGAACCATGACGGTATGATCCACTTCAAGGAGTTCCTCATGGCTTTCGAATCATGGGTTGGCATCGAAGAGGATTAATAGTGCGTGTCTTCGAGCGATCTTGCCAAGAGGCGCATTCTGCATCGAGATCTTCGGCCGAAAACCAACGCCATATTCACAGTTCTTAAGCGCAACCTTTTAATCCGCATAATCCAAGATGAACCGTTCAACGACTACTACCTTTAACCAAACCAGCTCACGCGCAAGTAACTGTACTATTTTGCAATCAATCGACTGCATTTTTCAAGGCCGAACCTTATTGCAGCAGACTCGTTTCTTCTTCCAAGCTATTTGAGACTGTTTGGGCCAACTCTGCTCAATAACGGCTCGGCCGTTGTTGACGTTGAACTCTGAAAAGCTGGTCGTGCATGAGCTGCTGACAGCACACACTTGCATTCACTCACGGGACGGTCATTAAGAAACCGGAAGCACCATGGGGACCACGCACTCAACCCACTCTCACCCGACTGAGCACCCGAGTGAGCACCCGAGCGAACACCACTCAACCCACAAGCATCACATGTTCTCGTTCGGGTCTCACCATTCGCACCATGCCCGCACGGAGTCATCTTATCAGTCCATCGCTAACACACCAGGCGATGATACAGCTAGTGAGGCATCGAACCGGGGTGGCCCCACTGCATCATCAGCGGAAAACACCAAAGAACCGCAACATCGCCACCCCACACATGTGCACAAATTGAGCCCACTCGACAACAAGTATGAATCGGGTTATTATGTGAGACCATGAATTAGCTGGCGGAATTGACTAACACCGTTGCTTTGTGGACACTAGGGTCACGATGGCACTCCAGAGACTTTGGCGTGCGCACAAGTTGAACGAGAAGAAGGAGATGTATGCCATTTGTCCTTGCTTCCAAACGTTGTCAAACTTCCTAAGGGATTTTGTGAATACGCAGCCCCTTCACGCGAATTTTGCTCAAGTTCCCGCAAGCCGCGGTTCGTCTTGGTTACTAAATAGTGGTCGTCTTGACGATAATTTGACGGATAATTTTGTTTGTGTCAATTATTTATGGATTTACAGAAAGCATTCAATAACGTGCGCAAGACGTTCAGGGAGTTCGATAAGGACAAAAAGGGTTACGTCGAGCTCAACGAAGTCCCTGCCCTCTTTAGGAAACTTGGTGTTACATTCTCGGATGCAGAGATCACTCAAGTCTACGAGGAGTCTGATCTGGAGGAGAATGGCGAACTCACCTTTAAGGAGATCATTATCAGCCTCGCTATCGCCTTCCTGGTTCATGTAAGCTGCAATTGTGTTGTGACAACATCTGCTTAGGATATTCTGACGATATTGATCGTTTTGTGTTTGTGCTGCAGAGAATGCCCTCTCTAGAGGAAAATCGACTCAGTATCTTCTACACGTATTACTCTATTACAATCTTTCTTCATTAGTTCGTTTACTTTACTTGACTACTTCCTTCGTCACTTGGCAGATCTCGAGGAGGCAGCGTTGGTTTGACTGGTGGGTCAGGTAGCCCCACTTCCAACACTTCAAAGCTAGGAGAAGAGGTACTAGATGTTTTTATCTTCAGCCTTCTCGATATAGCGTTGAGGAATTGTCTTGTTTGATACCAAGGTTTTGTTGTTTGCGTAGCAAGAGATACGGGATGCTCTTCAGCTGGCTGTAGATGCCTTCCTCTGGTTTGACACTCATGGAAATGGATGCATCAACCGGTCAGTATTGTGGCGGCCACTTTTGATGCCTTGCTCGAGTTTCAAAAGGCAATAATGTCAATTCGCCTTGTTGTTCTGGTCAGCAATAACATGTCGTCGCAGCTCGAGACTTCAATGGCCCGCTACTCACCGACCAAAAAGCTTAAGAAACGCTCGGGCAGCTACAGAGGTTAGTGATTATCAAGAGCCCAGGAATTATGTTTATAGTCGTGTTGATGCAAGGTCATGTACTCTGGTGGAGCAGACTCTGGTGAGGACTCGACAAATTGGTCGATTTGGGATCGCCGCTTTGAGGAAATGGACTGGAACCACAACGGCACCATCCACTTTAACGAGTTCCTTATGGCATTTGAGTCGTGGGTTGGTGTTGACTACGACGAAGATGATGACGATGAGAAGGAGAAGGCCGCCACATATATCGAAAGAGAGACCTCCACAACAGCGTAGTGAGCTGCCATGGCACATTAACACGTTCAGCTTGCGGCAATTCACGCAACAATTTGAGGTTCTGCATGCTCCTCATCTCAATGCATCGCAAGGCTAAGAAAATACATTCTTTTTGCTCTTTAAATATGTTCTTGCTTGCTAGCTCGCGTGTTTGGGCTTGCTGCTTAACGATTTCGAACTTGAGGGTTGCTCACGCCACAGTATGAAGTAGGTTAGCGACACTTTGCAAGGCCAAAACCGCACGGCAATTCTAGAAATTCTGTCCTAAACACATCGAAAGACACGGCGCGGGCGCTTAGGATCTGGGCAGGTAGCGCTGGAACAAGTGCATCGCTAGGAAGCTGTGGCACATGCTCCAATAGCCCCCACGGATCTACAGGTGCGTATTCCGATTTCTCGCTATTACCGGCATCAACGCGCACCGAGGTCGACAGAGAGCGACTCACGAACACATTCGCGGCTCCATACAAGCTCATCGGACGCGGTAACACGGACCAAACGCGCTTATTTAGTTCATCGGGCAGCTTCAGAGCTTCCACGATTTCCTAAAGACATTGCAGCACGAGGTCAGTTAATTAAATAATCAAGTCATCAAAAAGGAAACTGAGAATACTCACAAATTGCTTATCATAAAGCACGGAGGCATTGATAATCGGAATGAGATCCAGGATCCAGCTAAAGAGCGACAGGCCTGGGCCAGTGGAAACGACCGATGTGCCTAGAAGCGTAAAGAGGGTTTTCACGATGCGGTCACGGTAGCAAATGGTCAGCACGGCATGCTTAGTCGGCCCGATCACACCCACAAGTTGTAGCCGCACAGCTAATTTGCTCCGCAGTCGCCTCAGGAAAATGATGTTACTCATTCCAGAGCTAGACCGTTGTTGCTGTTGCTTGTCATACAACGCACAGCCTTCATAAAGCCACTCCAATTGCGTCGCCAGTGACATCATATAGCGCGGCAAAAAGGCATTGCCAGGTGGTGTGCACATGATACCACCCACGAGATGCATGACTGATGTCGTATTTAGCTGCCGTGCGAACTTGTCAGGCTCTGTGTGCTTGACATCATCTTCTAGAATTTGCAGGATTTTTGCGATCACTGATCCCATTGCGCGCCTTGATATACTGCACACCGTTGCAGCATAAAGAGATGCCACTGCCGCGTCTTGAGCCTCCCGCGCCGCCTCTAGCATACGAGCTTCGCACGGAGTTAAAGTACTTTGTATAGCCGAAACAGTTATCGGCAAAGCAGGAATTGGTGCCTTCTTCTTTAGACCATCGCTTGGGCCTGGTGTTCCACCGCGGTGTTTGCTGTTGCCACCCTCTCCATGGTGAGGATGGTGTGGTGTCCCGTAAAGTTTTGGTGTAGCGAGTGGCGATGAAGACGATAGCGTGGTGATCGTTGCTGACGTCGTCTGTGGCACTGACACAGAAGCGGTTGCTGCAGAGGCTGATGCTGATGAGGTCGATCCTACTCCTGGGTCTGGTCGCGAGCTTCGCTTGAGGGTGCGCAGCACAATCAGGTTTGACAAAATTTCTGTCGCACTGCTAGACTCGTCGAATCCCAGATCCAGTTCAAGCTCGTCATCATCTCCTTCCTCTTCACCATCGGAAAGAATGCTACTCAGCAGGCTACCACCAAATGAATACTCTTTTTCCCTTGGCTATCGAGATGCGCCTTGTCGTCAACGAAGCCATTCATTGCTGCTGCCACCTGGCCGTCGCCATTATCTACTGCCGCACGCTTGCAGGACCGCGTAGAGAGTTCTCCCGAGGGTGCCTTGCGCTTGTTCGCTCCTGCCTGTTGCTGCTGATGTGCTTGTAGGCGCTGATGCTGCGGCCGTCTTTTAGAGCGTTTGACCTTCTGTTGCTGTCGGCTCATCTGCAAATCAAGGTAAATAGAGCCACCGCGGTGAAGTGCCCACACATTCATCTGATCGATGATTTGGTCCACCTTGAGCAATTGCACCTGTCCATGACTATCTTCTGCCGGTGATGTTGGTGGACGGAAGAAGTGTGTCAGCAAAACCGCTGTATGCCATTGCTTCTTGTGGTAAACCGGAAGAATATGCTTTTCACGGGCCTCTTTTGTGTCGTGGAAGATTGTGTCTCGGACGATACCGTCCGATGTCAAATTGAAAAGAGTGAGGCTTGCCAATGTGCCACGCTCCTCACGCTTTCGTAGCAAAAAGTTATCTTCCATCTGGTACGATATCTGGCACAGCAGAAAGCACAATGGAAACATCAAGCATGCCGGTACCTGCGTGCGCAGGAAGCGCAGATGATATTTCGTCTGCATTGCCATCACAGAGAGGGGTCAGTACCACTAAACTGATTCCTCAAGTTTTATCCAGCACAAATGTTTATACTCCCAAAAATATGTGCAACTCACCAAAGGTTCGTCGAACATGACCACTTTTTGAGGCTCCAGCAGCAAATTTTGAGGAGGCTCCGAAAAAGCTGGAATACAAGCGCCATGGCCAAGAGCTGCGTCGGTAGGTTCGGCGGTGGGTCACGGATGCGCGGCGCTAGAACAAACGAATAAGCACCATGTGAATAGCTAAAACAAAAAACACTCTTAACATGACAGTCAAACCATACCAGTCGCGGGAAGAGCGGCACAAGCGCCAGACGTAAGACTTGAGATAGATCTAGCACTTTGTGCACGATGAGTGACACTAGGAAACTCTTGAGGCCGTACTGCAGGCGATCGAGTCGGCCCTTCTGATTGAGTGCAAAGGCCTCCTTGCTGTTGTCGGTATTCAAAAACGGGTTGCGCGAGCGCTTAGGCGTATCACTTCCGGCGAAGCCTGGTAACACTTCCTTCTGGAGCCACACAACCAGCGTATTCGAGAACTTCTCGTTGAACTTTTCGCCATTATCTGGGTGTTGTTCTACGACCTCGCGAATAAGGCGTACGCACCGATGCAAGTAATGCGGTGTTGTAATGGGCCGCTTGCAGTTGGTCTTTACTCGTGCCGAAATGTTGGCCATCCACTTGTCCATAGCCTCGCTCAGAACAGCTCGGAAGACGAACACGTAATTAGGCGTGCGACGCTCCCGCGTAGCATTTGCATTCGTCGAGCCTACAGAAGAGGACGTCATACTCATGTTGATTGCGGCAACAGCAAAATCCACAGCACTGTCGCGGCACTTGGCCTCTGCTGCAGGGGTAGCTTCACCGACAACCTCCTGCCACGACAAGCTTGAGTATCCGGGATCAAACACTGATACTGGCTCAACGGACGATGAGGCTCCTTGGCTGCTGGGACTCTGGAGGGGGTGTTGCTACCAGCACCAGGAGTAGCTGGCGTCTGCTTGCCGTCAGCAGCGGGACCATCGAATGCTCGAGCTTGCAACGCCTTAAAAGACCGTGCCAGCGCACTTTTCAGTTCAGGGGGATTACCTCGCGAGGTAGCGGAATGCGCACAATCGGGTTTGCAGCCTCCAGCGATAGCTCTTTAGCCCTTTGGCCGTTTCCGTTAACGCCTCCACTTGCATTGGCACTGCCATTTACGTTGCCGCCGGCAGCAGATTCTTGGTTTTTGCGAGCAGTTTCGGCAATCGGCTTTAACAGCGCAATCGGTAGGTCCAGTTTGGCGATCTCTTTCTTCTTAATGTGCGCATAGTACATCTTGCAGAAGAACTGGGCGACGTTACCAGCCTTGTCGTCCGCATTCTCAGGGTTGTTATTAAAACGATCCACGAATGATTGAAGCAAGAATGGAATCTGGTCAGTTGCGCAGAACGCAAGCTCATGGCGTTCGATCATTGCCAGCACCACGTTTTTGACAAGGAAACACGGCGAGCGCCGCAAGAAATGCACTAGCACCTCTAGCAGCGCCAACACATCCACAATTTCAAGCACAAGGCACACCAATCGCATCACGTGCTCTACACTGCCAAAATCCGAGAAGCGAAAAATGTCGACTCTTCGTAAATATTGTGCAGGAACCAGCGTGTGAACCGCCCTTTGTCGTGACCGCACATGGTCTTCACAGCAGAAACAAGTTCGCCCACCTTGCCTTGATACTCAACCTCCTTCATTACACGACTGCTGTCACTGGAGCTAGAGCTACCAGCTGCAGGAGTTCCACCTGCAGCTCCAGGCGTTCCAACCATCGGTACATCGTTGGCTTGACCATGAGTGTGAAACACGTAGATGCAAAGAGACTGCGCGCGCTCAAGTGTTTTTGAATAAAGAAGGTGCTCGCGGCGTAGCTCCATAACTTCCAGCCAGCGTAGGTAAGTCAACTCGCCGTCGTAGCTGTCCCCAGGGATCATCGGCACGCACGTAGGTAGCGGGAACGCGCTGCGCGGTAGCTGCCACAGGTACAACTTCAGTCGATCGCTTGAGGAGAGCAAGTAGATGTCGTTGGACTTATACCCACGCCCCGGAGAGCATTCAATGTTGTAAGCCGTATGAACCACAGGTGCCGATTCTCTCCGTTTTGCGATGCCGCCGCCAGCTCCTGCCGCCAACGTGAGCAACGGGCTGCTGCTCATACTAGCAGCAGCTTCATTGCAACACGAAGCGAACTCAACGAAGCTCGCGACACTAAACAATCGACGCCGAACAAGCAGACAGAAAAGATCGATGACCTGTGTGACCTCTGTAATGACCTTGGGTTCGTAACGGTGTAGGAAATTTTGCAATGCGCTTTGAAGAACGACCTGATGATCCTTGGGTCCGCAGTGAGACAAAAGTCCCTTGCTGTAGGATACAAAACCACACCTTAGTACTTGCTAACTCGTCGGCATCGAAACAACATTATTCAGTGCACTCACTGTCTGCCGAATTCCAAAAGTGCATTACTGTGCATCTCGATCAGAGCAAGTGCTGAAAGATAGCGATATTCAGCAGGTCGCTGGTTTGTCACGGCCCACTCACACACAAGGAAGAGCGCTGCCACATCAACAGGAAGCTCCGCAGGGACTCCGATACCACCTGGTCTCACGGTAGGCAGTGGTCCGAACACTTCACCATATACTCGGTGCAAATCCAGAGTGGAGTCCACGCGATGAAAACGGTCGAGCGTCTGTAGAACCTGGGCCTCATTGCGCATTGTGGCGGCAAGCACGTGCCCCCACCAACGGCGCTTAGCGACGGACACGATTGCTGTAGACGAAGGATACGTCCCGCAATCTCCTTATTTTTGCGCTGGCAACGGTCAATACATCGTTGGATGACAGAGGCGGCATAAGCATCCCGGTTGAAAAACGATCGTTAAAGACGAAACTTGGCCATAATGGAGGTGCTGTAAGACATAACGAGAACGTTAGTGCTGATGAGACTCTGAACACGGAAATTCTATAAGACGATCATACCATTTTCCTCGAGACGCACGAGGACATCATTGCCGTTGAGCAGCACGTCGCGCAGCATTTGACAAAGAGCCACCAAGAGTTCTTCCTGCAGCGTGCTGCCTGTGGCCTCCGCCGGAACTGGACGACCAGGAGGCAGCAAATATCGCAAATGTTGCAGTACTGTCTTAACAAGTAGTAATACCGTGTCCGCGGAAAGCAACAGCTCAGGAAGCAGCTTCTGCACCACAGATATTAACTCCATGATACCATTCACCCCAAGCGCCAGTACAGATGAACACGGGCCATTAGATCCGCTGCCTCCAACTCGCTGTGGCCGCGGCGTTAAAGACTTCTGTAGCAGTGACAAAAGACCATCAAAGTAATGTGCACGGTCCAACAAGCCCATTTTGAACTGGTACTCCGAAAGCTTCAGCACATACGACCACTTCTCATGCAACGACAATAGCGTCGGCGGAGCGATATCCACACCGCCGCTATCAGGGGCGGCCGGAACACCAGGGGTAGATCCAGTGTTTCGTGGAACAGACGCCTCACCATGCCGCAGCCTTGGAGCAATCTGAGAGCGCTGCACCAGCCCAGCACTAGGTTTTTCAGCTGCCCCACCGCTTCTACTAGCTGACAAAATGCCATTTGCTGTTGGTCTTGAAGTCGGAAGCTCATCAGCTGTCCTGCCTTCCACCCCAGAACTAAGTTCCAGCGCAGCCTGGCGTGCAATTGAGTGCAAGTAGTCGACAAGTTTGTCTGTCCATCCCTGATTCCGCCGTTGATTCCGTCGAGGGCTGAAAAACCAGTCACCCTTTCGTAATGTGCTGTCGCGTTGAAGCTCTCGCATTTCCGTATACACTACATTAAGCCGCACATACCATGTAGTCTCGGCATACCCAGGACGATATCGCACAACGAACTCTAGCAGTGGGCACTTTGAGACGCCTGGTACTGCGCGCCACTGTTTAAACGGGACTCCATACGCCTGTGCAAGTTCTGCAGCACTGCGAGTGCCGTTCGCCAACTCACTCATCCAAAGATGACTTGTGCGCTCATCCAGCCGTCTCACATGACGAATCAAATAACTCGTAAAAGCGCGCTCTACAGCCGCGACTGTTGCTACTGCTCCATCCTCAGCACCTGCCGGTGTAGCCGCCGACGCTTCAGCAATGCTACCCTTCGCTTCCTCAACATCTTCACGTATCCGCCGAATCGCGCGGGTCGCTCTCGTCAGGTCGTCAAAAATCGCTAACTTCTTATCCGTGAACGTTGAGTACTGCGAATGCCACTGCTGATTGAACCCGCGAGGCAACGGACTCACGAACGCCGCATTGCGCAACGCATGGAATCGGAATTTCTCCTCTGGAAAATTGGCGTTCGTCGGGAACACACTCGGGAACATCGCCAGCTTATCCGTCAAGTACGGATGTTCCGGGTCCTATAGCCAAAACACAACCAACCCCAACCCATCCACCAACACAAAAACAAAACACTTTAGTCCCTCACACTGCATCACCCCCTCTATCAAAACAAAACGCTATCAACCGACTACAAAAATGACCCTAAAACTGCCACCAACTCTACCTTCATGTACTTTGTGTCCATGCCAATGACTCGGACCGCCGCCTCAGCAGGCGGGAGGTCTCCTCTCCGGGCCCCCGTGCGGTGCATCAGCAGCAGGTTCTTTCTCTCCCGAAGCCGCAGCGCCGGGCTCCCGGACGCGCCGAATGAGCTGCGGCTACTGCTACCGCCCCGTCCCCTGTCCCTGGAGCTCACACCGGCGTCCCTCGACCGCGAGCGCGGCCTGCTGCGACCGTCCCGGTCCCGCTCTCTGTCCCGGTCCCGGTCCCGCTCTCGATCGCGCTCCCGCTCCCGGTCCCGGGACGAACCCACGGAGCCTGAGGAGCCTCGACGGGGCAGCGCGCCGCGGCCTGAGGCGCCCGTCGACTGGTAGCTGCCGCCCTGGGCGCGTCCTCCGTGCGACGAGGACGCGCGTTCCTTGTAGGACGGGGCGCGCTTGGCGTCGCTCGCGTGGTAGCTGTCCATGGCCCGCGTCTCCAGCCCTCCAGCCTTGGCGTGCCGCTGGTGACAGTGCAAATGTATAGGGCTGATGCTCCCCCTCTGTGAGTGGTACAGTGTACCCAAAATAGACCGTTTTTCGGGAGGGTGAAAAAGTATTGGAATAAGATGAACCATTGTCAACACATGTTGGTTTGTCGGGACGTGGGGTATTACAACTTCTACTGCTTGGGAGGTATGATGGCACTGAATGGAGGTGTGATGTTCTTGGATGGCTGCGAGGTGGCTAGAGATTGTTCGAGGAGCGACGTGATCGTTTGCAATTGGGTTTCTTGACGACTCAGTTGCGCCTGGAGCTGGAGCTGCAAGTACGAATGGTAAAAACGTTGGTATGGGTGCGCTAGTGACTTCTGGACAAGTGGTCGTTCGTACCTGCGTTGCGGTGAGCTTGTCCACTTGCTCTTGAAGACGCACGATTGGGGGTGCGGGTGCAGAGAATGAAGGGTAGTGCGGTGTTGAAAAGGCCGACGGTGGGAGCGAATGCGACTGCGGTATTGGTGAAGCCAACGGTGAGTCTTGGTTGCCTGCAAGACATGCCCGAATGATGCACAGATGAACGGGTGAGAAACAGGATGGTACTGGCAGACCAAGTTGCCTCAAGTGGCAAGCGCACCTCCAAACGCGGCTGTGGTAGAGCTCAACGAGCGCAGCTCGCGTGTCAGTGAAATCCGAATCGACTCCTCCATTGCAAGCTCCTTGTTCTCCTCCTGCTTCTTGAGCATCACTTCGACGAAACCACTGCCCAGAACGGCACCCGGAATGGTGAACAGAATAATTCCCCAAAATGCCAGCAACGACGAGAAAGCCCTGCCCGCCGCTGTGATCGGGACAATATCACCGTATCCGAGAGACGTGATGGTCTGAATGGCCCACCACGAGCAGACTCCGATGCTTGAAAACACCTCAGGTTGTGCCGGGTTTTCCAGGAAGAAGCTTCAAAGCCAATTGCACAGGCAAACAAACGTTAACTACGCGTGCAGCGTGGGCAAAAGCGATTGTAGAAGTACTTACATGGTAGTAGACGAAGTTAGCACGATGACGATGGTCAAATAGCTGACCACAGCGAGCTCCTCCTTCTTCAGAGCAAAATCTCACGCAGATTCCTCATCGCCTGATAGGACCGTTCCAAGTGCAGGAACGACATGATCCGCAGAAGGCGAAACCCTCGCAGCGTCAGCACACCGCGTGACGATACCGACACTCTGCATCGTGCCATTCAAACCCTTCGAGTTAGTTGTCTCCTGCAGTTGTATATCTCAACCTCACGAAGCCACTCACTGGTTCTCAAGAGATATCTCGAGGTAGAACGGAACCAAGACGGCGAGGTCAATGAGCGACATCGGTCGAACCATCCACTTCAACCTGTCCAACGCAACGCAGCGATCCCGCGTCCAATTTAGCATCCACCGTTAGCTCCTTCCTCACTCAATCACCTCATTCAGCATCATGACGCACGCACCTCCCGCAAACTGGGTGCGTGAACCGGTCATCCTCCACGCACGACCAGAGTCGCAGCACGTACTCCACCGTGAACAGCACCGTGGACACATACAAAAACATGCTGTACCAGTCCGAGGTCGTCACCGCTGCAGTCACACCAGCCTCAGCCCCCATGCATTGCAACGAAATTGACACAGCCACCGACGTACGCGCTGCCCCCACCGGAGACGCCGACACATACATGGCCAGCACCACGTTGAGCGTGATGAGCACCAGCACGCACACCTCGAACACGTAGGAGGCGCGTTGCAGGCCTGAGCGCTGCTTGAGCGAAGTGCGGTAGTGCAGCAGCGTCCAGACGTCGCTACGCAGCGACGAGCAGGAGCGAGGCCGGAACGTGGCGGCGTTGCGGCCATCGCCCACGGTGAGCGGCACGCCCGCGTCGTCCAGTCTGGGCAGCAGGTGACGCGTCTCGCCCCTCGTCATGGCCATGGACATTGACGGACACTTGAGAAGTATTGTACTGAGCTGTTTAGTCCAGCGGAGAGATATCCCACTTCGACTCCTCTGCCGTAAACAGTGAAAATTCGACTCATTCACATTTCTTAAAGCCTGAAACGCTGAATGTCATTTTCGGCCAATGGGAGCGCAGGAATTCGCGTAGTTCAGAGCTGATCGGGTTGTTCGAAGAGGATGCAGAGTGCGTGCTCTGTGGCCGCTCCATGGCCTGGCCTGGGCGCTAACGACTATGTTTGTGTGTGTTTGTGTCTCTGTGTGTGTTGTGGCTGTATAGATCCGCACGAGGAGAAGCAAAAGGTGGCAAATGGACGAGGTGACTGTCATTTTTCGAGTTGTTTTTAACGTGGAAACTGTGCACTAGGCGCTGCTGCAGCGAATCGCCGGCTCCGTGGCTCGCCTGCATGAGGTCGTGAAGGAGATCAACTCCCAGATCGAGGTGCGTGGCCTTTGGCTTCTTCTGCAGCTGACTGGTGGCTGACGTCTGCGTGCTGGTTTTGGCTATTTGTTTGTTTTTGTGCAGAAGAGCGACTCGTTCCGAGAAGACTTGGCGACCACGTGCCAGGTGTGGAAGGGCTACGAGAGTCGCGTGCAGTCGCACTGCGAAAATGCCGCTGCAGCTCACCGACAGAGTTGATGGAGCAATGCAGGCCAGCAGTTCCAATAGAGTCGATGGTATCACGCTCTTGTTTCTTTGCTTGTTTGTTTTTGCTGTAAATTTTCCACTGATCTGGCATTGCTGTTGGCAGAGCGCGGAAAAAATGGTTGGTGTTTTTCCGTGTTAATTCACCATTGCCATATTCACTGCAGTAAATCGAGGTCACGCGGTGCGGTTGCATATTTCATTGCTGGGCAACGCGCATCTGTGACGTGTGTAGAGGTGGATAATATATCGCGCGAATGACTCTGTGCGTCGCTGCCTAACGAATGCGCAATTGGATATTGCATCATTCACTTCAATACTACTGTTGTATGATATTGCACTATACATCTCACGTGCAAGTGGGTATTGCACTGCGAGCTTCGACCGCAATATGGTGCTACTGCGATGAATATTGCGATATGGCGTAGCTCACGATATATTTTTCCGACCTCTGGCTGTTGGTCGCCTACTTTCGTGGCGTGATCGGCAGTACGCGACTCTTGTTTGACTCACTGGCGGCACTCGCAGCTTTCAGGTGGAGTCCAGATGCGGGTTGGGTGCCTCCGGCCCACGCTTTTCGTTTGGAGGCTTCGAGTTCGCGTTGCGTGAGTTGTCCAGTTGCGCGCTCTAGAGTTCGCCAACGCTCTCGGAAGCGCTCGCGAATGGTGCTCTCTTCGGAGCTTAACTTTTTCTGCGTATAGCTCTTGACGACCTTCGGAGCGGACTGAATGATTCAATGTGCAACGATGACAAGCGAGAAGGTTGGAAAAGTGATATCATTCTCTCCGGCACGTGCATGTGACCATCGGACTCACCTTTTACCAGTCTGTTGATGCAGAGTCTTAGTCGATATGCTCTTAACCATTGCAGTGACGACTTCGTGGCGCGCTGCGATGAGTGAGGCCTGCTCCTCCTCCCATAACTCCTCAAGAGCAGCTCGAGCTTCGTCACGCTCTAATCAATACAGACATTGTCATTAGTCAGGAAAACATTTTAAGCCAAAGCAACATCAAGGGCCTTACTTTTCGAAGAAACGGCAACAGCGTAGCGCAAGTCAAGCAGGAGCTGGTCTTGACCAGGCGAGGCTGCTTGTTTCGGCTGTTGCTCCTTCAAGCGGTGCTCCGCGATGTATGCTTGCGAAAATGCTACAAGGTACGTTTGTATCAGTGGCTGTTTTTGCGATTCGGCTTGGACCCATACGTCTAGAGATTTCGTGTCATCTTGCTCCGTTTTGTCAGTAGATGTTGCTTGTGGGAGCTCTGATGCTGATGCACGCCTATTCACAGGGCTTGCAGCTTCAGATAAAGGCAGCTGCCGAACGGGGCCATCGGGTGGGGCACTAACTCTAGGTGCAAAGACCCCTGCTTTGCGGAGATTAGCTGGAAGCCGACTGCTTGCTACTTCAAAAATGTCCATTTTCCCATTGAGTATCTTCTTCCGCTTCTTGCTAGCACTGGACCAGTACTTCATTCCCATACTCTGCATTGCACCCCACAAAATAATAGTAATCACGTAGTGCTCCAACCTACGGATATTTCAAATTGAAATGCTCAATGGCAGCGTACTTTTGAGCGAGCTCTGTTTTGCAGGTCAAAAATGGGCTTGAATAAGCTTTTCTTTCTAGTGCACATCGCCAAGAAGGCATCTGCAAACCCGAAAAACGTCAGTTTGTGATCTACGTGAATTGTGCTCACTCACCTCACCAGCGTAAATCAACACGCACCAAGAGATACTACCCCTCGTCGCCGGAAACCATTTTCTTGAGCTGTTGCTTGACTGCACTGGGAATGTTATCTGTATGGTACAAAAGTCGAAAGAGACTCTCGCACTCAGCAGCATCTAGCGTGCCGTTGTGATCGTCATCTAACAATATGGGTACCCCTGAGTTAAATGCTTCAAGCAAAATCACTTGGGCTCAGTTGAAAAAACTCACCGTACAGTCGAAACACATGCATGTATATGTCTTGAGGAGACATGGTACAAAAGTTCCACAGGTTTAACATAAAATCTGCCACAGACAAAGTAAAGAAATCCTTCAGTTATGCTCTTTTGTGATGTTAAACACATCACTCACCATCGAATGCCACGCCACGAGCGGGAGTTTGCTTCCTAAGTTGCTGAATACCAAATCGGAAAACGTTGTGTGTGGCAGCTCAAAGAAGCGGTGAAACTCTTCCAGGTCAATAGATTTGCTTCCACTGGTCCACATCAACACCACTTTCAGCAACATGCTTATGAGATCGAGACTTGAATAACAATTTGCGTACTCTGCATCCATTGTTGCAAAAATACGATAGAATCGAAATCCAGTGGTAGGCTTATCGACTGGGAAGAATTGCAGGTTGGTCAATACCATTGTGCGATCACTTAAGCACTTGACAGAAATTCCTCTTTGTGAGCTCTTACTCTCTAGTGCCTCCATGGCAGCAGCCACCGTTGGGTTTTTCACTTGGAGCGCATATTGCTCTTCTTGCTGGGTTTGCACCTGCTGCCCCAGTTTGCTGTCGCTGCTTCCCATTAACAGACGTGCCAGTTTCCACGTCGTATGTGTCATTCAGTTGGTTGTGCAAGTTTTGAAGCGCAGATCTATCTCCAGCAGATAGATAGACTATGCCCCCAAAATAGTGTTTTTGCAACAATGGTTAAAGTGAGCAAAATACTGGCAGTATGGTCGTTCGCAACGATAGTTAAATTGAGCATCGTGTGATTACAGTTGTGGCCTTGCTCACTCGCTATAATAGCGTCGAGGAAGTGCGTGCATGTATTCGTCTTGTGATCTTCTATTGACCGAGAGGATCGAATTGTGAACGAGCTTCAAGTGTTTCACAGCGCCGTGAGGAATTACGTCGGCTAAATGGAAGTAATGCCGGTCAATTCAGCAATTAGCAGCATCAGCAATATTATCCTCACTTCGAAGCAGACGAAAAATCGGGTTGAGAACGCACCCACTTCGTTGCGCTCCGTGCTATTGGGTTCCAGCCAACATAATAACCATTTTACGTCGAATGCCGTCAAAACAGCAATCTACACGCCGTACAATTTCCTCCCAAAGAACCTGTTCAAGCAATTTACGCGTTTCTCCAATATGTACTTCCTCGTGATCACCGTTTTACAATTGATCCCGGAAGTAACATCTTCCAGCGGTATGCCTACAATGATCGTCCCGCTGACATTTATTATCGTTGTAAGCGGTCTACGAGACATTATAGAAGATGTGCAACGCCATCGAGCAGATAAAGAGCAAAACAGAGCTCCGATACGAAAACTAAACTTCTCGGGTGAAAAGGCTGGCATATTTCGACCAGCAATGTGTGAGGAGCTTAACGTAGGAGAATTAGTCAGGGTCGGAGAGAATGAAGAGCTACCTGCCGATATTGCTCTCGTTGCGTCGAGCTCGACGAATGGCCAATGCTACGTGATGACGGCAAACCTAGACGGTGAGTCTTCTTTGAAGCCCCGATTCGTGCACCCGGAGCTGTGTCGTCCACCATACCGAGATTGTATTTCCAGTGACGGACAACAATTAACGGCAGTAGGCCTCGCTAAGCTACCTGACATTCATATTGAATGCGAACCACCCAATCGATGCATCGATAAGTTTAAAGGATCACTCATGCTGTCCGATGAGCGGTCAGCAAGTTTAGATATTTCGAACGTCCTATTGCGTGGTACACGCCTCAAGGACACCCCATGGGTTGTTGGTGCTGTCATTTATACTGGAGATGATACTCGAGTTCGCCAGAACGCTTCAGAAACGCCCATCAAGTCCAGTTGGCTAAGCAATTTCATCAACCAAGTCACCATAGGGATCGTTGCTGTACAAGTGGCTATTCTAATTGTCGCGGTTGTTGTAGAGGAACAACTAGTGAGTTCTTCTAGCGTCCAGCGCAACCCATACATTCCAACGGACATCAAGAACGCAGGTTTTGTCGACTATCTGTGGCTCTTTTTGGCGTATATGCTACTTTTCTCCAATTTTGTGCCAATTTCGTTGCAAGTCACGATCGATTTTACACGATACTTCCAGGCACGAGCAATATCAATGGATCCGGGAATGCGGGTGCATGCAACTAGACCCTCAATTTTCGAAACGCACCACAAGACTGACAAAAAACATGTTGTTTGCGTTCGATCGTCCGAGTTGAACGAAGAGCTTGGACTTGTTGAGCACATCTTCACAGACAAAACCGGAACGCTTACGTGTAATCGGATGACTTTCCGGTCCTGTCATGTGAATGGCGAGACATTTGATTTTGAACAGGATGGTTCACTATTAGCTGCGGAGCAGGCTTTGCAGACATTGATATTAGGTGCATCAGAAGAACTTCCCGCTGGAAACTTTTCGCGCCGTAGGAACACGATACTGCTATCTTCTTTCCCAAGTAAGAGCACACCTATGCAGAGGTTTCTACTCAATCTAGCTGTAAACAACTCTATTTGGCCTAGCACGTCATCTGTGCCTCAAAGTACCCGCAAACTCACCAAACCCACCGTGTTGGAGTATGCTGGGCCATCGCCAGACGAGCGGGCGTTGGTTGTTGCAGCTGCACAGGCTGGTGTAGAACTTCGTGTACGTGACAGCACTCGAGTTGTGGTGCGCATTAATGCGCAAGATTTAGAGCTCGAGGTTCTACACTCGTTCGAGTTCACAAGTGACCGAAAAAGAGCTCAATAGTATGCCGCGAGGCGTCAGGTCGAATAGTGCTGATGACCAAAGGAGCGGATTCCGTGATACTTGAGTCACTAAGCAGAACTTCAAACAAACCGAGTCTGGTGCTGCAAGCGAAGGATCAAATGAAGGCGTACTCAGCCGGTGGCTTACGAGTTCTCTGTATAGCCGAGCGTGAAGTGGGTGCTGAAGAATATCAATCGTGGGCCTCGCGATATTCGGCACTTCAGCATAGTTCTAATCAAGAAGAGTCAGAAGAAGAACTTAACAAGATCATTGCGGAGCTTGAAAGCCGGCTCGTGCTCGTCGGGGTATCAGCAATTGAGGACAAAATCCAAGACGGCGTACCCGAGGCATTGGAAAAGTTTCGAGTAGCTGGTATTAAAGTCTGGATGCTCACCGGTGATCGTGCGGATACAGCAACCAACATCGCGTACGCGGTGCACCTGGTCTCTGATGAGATGCGCCTTATTCACTTATGTGAAAACTCGAGCTCTTGGGTAGAAGGATCAAAGCAGGAGGCAATCAATTTTCTTCATAAAGAGCTCCAGAAAGCTCGTGATGAAGGAACTGAATCGTTCGGAGGAGAAAGTGCTAACATATCTGCTGCTAGTTTGAAGAGCGGGGCAAGAGGTATGCGAGGATTAGCACTTGTGGTCGATGATGTGGTGGTGGAAGCTGTCACAGGTTTTGGTATCGAAAAGGAGTTTTTGGAGTTATGCATGGAGTGCGAGTCTGTCCTCTGTGCTCGGATAAGCCCAAAGCAAAAGGAACTGATCGTCGGGATGGTACGAAACTTCTGCCCTAACAAAGTTACTCTAGCAATTGGTGACGGAGCAAACGACGTACCAATGATTCAAGGTGCACACATCGGCATTGGAATTGCGGGTGAAGAAGGTCACCAAGCTTCGGACGCTAGTGACTACTCACTTCCAGCATTCCGATTTCTCCAACGACTTGTATTGGTGCACGGCCGTGGCATGAATCGGCGGATCGCTGTATTGACCCTTTATGTTTTCTACAAGAACGTGCTGCTCGTACTCCCGCAGTTCTTCTATGGTGCGTATTGCCTCTACTCGGGACAAAGCACCTACTTTGATACGCTCCTGCAGCTTTTCAACATTGGTTTCACGGCACTCCCTGTGCTTATCTTTTCTGTGGGGATGATGATATATCGGCGCAAACAGTGCTCAAATACCCTAAACTTTACCAGGACGGATATCATCATGCTTTCCTCAACCGAAGGGTGTTCGCTTACTGGATGCTCGAGGCCGTGATTGCATCTGCTCTTATCATATTAGTGCCAGTGGAACTATTACCGCTGGCACCATGGTCAGTGACAGGTAGGGACAACGATCTGTGGGCGCTTGGTATGGCCCAGAATTTTGCGGTGGTCGTCCTTGCTAATGCTCGACTACTTATCGAGGCCACGAGCAGCTCACGATTGATTCTGGTGCTCACGACTGCCTCCGTATTGTTTTGGTGGATCGTGACTTTCACTATCTCGTACCTCATAGCATTTGGACGCGAGTTTTACGGCATCTTGTACGTTGGTGCGATCACGAACGGACTACTGATCACCTTCTTTTGCTGCATTACGGGATTGGCAGCAGCATTTGCATCAAAGGTGTGGTTAGTCTTTTTGCACCGCAGCCTCGAACAATTTGTCGCGAGCGAGATCAGATGATGAGCGACTCGTTCAAAAAAATCGTGAGACCATCTTCCCCATCGACCAGGAAGATACTTAATACTTAAGCGGCCGAGCTTGGTCTGCACGTACTTTGCGTCTGTACGTATCGCATTAAGCATACCTGAAAACTATTATCCATGAGCTGCATCTCGAAACTACTCGAAACGGATGACAATTGCCCAGACAAATTGGGAGCGAACGGCGAGCGAGCTGCTGTCAGGGACGGAAGGAGAGAAAATCGTCGTGAGGAGCTGTCGTAGGTGACAAAAGCTCGAGGTGTCTACGCTGAATTCACAGCATCATGAATCGAAGTCCCTCAGCACGAATCGACGATAAGTACGCCTCGGACCTCAAAGTGTACTAACCAAGAGCGCGTCGCCGATACTATTGACACATGCGTACACTACCAGGACTGGTAGTATCAACACATTTCGCAAACCTAGTCGGGTTGCTCCATTAATTAACGATGTAAGGGACGAAGAAGTTCGAAGACATTCAGCGAACACACCCGTCATGCTCCGGAGTACGGTAGATCGGGCATCGATACGACGAGGTTCATTCACAGGCACAATTCCAGTATCCAGCCATGTTCCACCGCGTGTAGGCTCTGTGGGGCGCTTGTCGTCAGCGTCGTCTTTGACCAACAATCGCGGATCAGTCGGTCGAAATTCACAGGACGGAAAACCACCTTTACGAAAGCAGCGCTCAGCGTTGGCATCTCAATCTGCTCCCCGGTCGACGTCTTCGCTGCCTCATTAGGCTCTCTCAGTTTTATCACACTTACAAACGGCCTCTGCGCTTCATTTTGAACCCTCCTCTGCTGGACCCACGCAGCAATGGAAAGCTCGCGTGGGACTCGCTTATCATGGTCATTGTTCTCTATAGTGCTGTCATGGTACCTCTGCAAATAGGCTTTGCTGAGGTACAACTTGGTGTTCTTGTGAGAGCTTTGGCTATTTTCTCGGACATCATATTTTTCTTCGATGTGATACACAACTTTTTGGTAGGTTACTACACTGATGACGACGAAAACATGGTGAGGGACAGAGTTCTCATCGCCAAACGCTACCTAACTTCATGGTTTCTTCCGGATATGCTCGCCTTCCTACCTGTGGATTACTTTGTCGTCCCGGACCCAATTATAGGTAGTGGTAGTGACGACAGTATCGCAAGCAGCAATGCACAAGTGTTGTCATTGCGACTTGCCCGACTAACGAGACTAATACGTGTCACGAAGTTAACACGGTTGATCAAGTTGAGTAACTTTGCTACAAAAATCGAGGATGCGCTCGAGCTGGATGCTGTTTTTCTCGGCTTACTCGACTCATTGGTCAGGTACTGCTCGTGACTCATATTTTTCGTGCTTCTGGCACCTAATAGGGTTTACGACCGAAGATGAAGGCACTACTTGGATCATTAACGGGGATTACAAGACGACAGTGTATCTGTGCGCTACATTTACAGCTTTTACTGGGTCGTTGCAACTATGTGCGGTGTGGGATACGGAGATGTCCACGCTACCAATCGAGATGAAAGACTATTCTCAATGGCCGTATCAATCGTTGGTGCAAGTGGCTATGGTCTTATCATTGGTAGCCTAACCAAAATTCTTGAGAATTGGCATCGTGAAACCACGACACGTGCACGTAAGCTAAGCATGATACAGGCATTTGTACAAAAGAAGCGACTGCCGCGCGCTTTAAAGGTGCGGCTCATGCGTTACTTTCGTCACTACATTGCCAAGACGAGCGCATTCGATGAACGAGAACTATTGTGTGAGTTCTCTCTCTCGCTGCGCGGTGAAATTCTCCACGAGACGTACAAGACGACTTTTTTCGCATCCCAGCTTTTAAGCGACTTAGCACACAGTTTGTGCTGGATATGGCGATGTTCATAAAGCCTCTTATTGTTGTAAATGGGGACATACTTGCCCGCGAAGGATGTGTGGGTACCGAGATGTTCATCTTAAACACCGGAATCATAGAAGTTAGACGTACGCCACTGGAAAACGCGAAGTGGATTGTAGTGCTCGAAGTGCTGACCGAGCATGGAATTTTGGTGAGGGATCTTTGCTTCACTACGGTCCGCACTCAAACACTTATAGAGCCAAGGCCACAAGCGACCTCTTCACGTTTCCTAAAGAAGACTTTGACCGTCTTATTGAAGAGTTTCCAGACGCTGAGCATGCCTTACTCGACTATCACGATGAACGCAGTTCGATGTACGACCATGTTTTTGAACAGACATTAGCTCGCTACCGCGTGTTCATTGTCTCCCAGAACAATGATCCCGTCTCTGGGGTGACCGGACTTGAAAACTTGTATCCTACACTGACAATATTACTCGACGGAGTCTTGCGGAGCTATCGCTCGTTACCGCTCCCAGTACTTCAGGCACTTGACCTTCAGTTGTCCATGGGTGTTTCGGTCTTCAATTCCGCCACGGAAAAATGCACATGATTTGGCTTCTCTCTCAAGACGCAAAGTCTGCCGATTCCATGTCCAATTGGCAGCGAATCAAATGGAAATTGCTTACACCTATAAACCCCTTTCACAGCGTTAAGCTGGCATGGGACATATTCACCACGACGCTGTTAGTGTATTGCGCTATTGCTGTCCCGTACGAGGCTTCTTTTCTGGCGGACGAAGGCACCACGGTGAGCACAGGAATGGACATTGTAGTCGAAATCGCCTTCGCGATTGATATCATAGTCAATCTGCGGATTGCTATTGTAGTTGATCTGCCCGGTGAAGGGCACACTGTTGTACTAGAACGACGCACGAGATGGCGCGAATACGTTCGAGGCTGGTTCGTAGTCGACTTTTGTCTGCGCTGCCAATATCGGTGATCGTTGCAATCTTCACTGAGTCAATTAAAAACTTGGCAGGATCCGGGTCGTGGCTTCTTGTGCTGGTTCATTTGCTGCGGTTGTTGAAGCTTTCGCGCATTTTTAAGTTTCTTCACAGTCTTCAGCGTGAAGAAAGTTCGACGGCATTGGGATCAGCAATATCTTCACATCATACGACCGCACGCGTGGTGCGCCTTGTATTTCGCGTGGGCTTCATTGCCCATGTACTGGCGTGTGGCTTCTTTTCGTAGCAAAAATGACTCGTCCAAACGGAGTACGAACATCGCTTTTAAACTCGAATGAGGATATGTATGTTTACTTCCTGTATTGGGCAATTACGACGATGACAACCGTGGGTTATGGTGACACGCCGCCCGAGAACACTACCGAGATCGTGTTTGTGTCTTGCGGAGTTCTCATCGGTGCCTCAACGTTCACTTATGTCGTGGGAACCTTATCCAGTATTGTAGAAGAGTTAAATGAGTCCTCAGACACATATCGAGCGCGAATGGACCACCTCAAGGCTTATCTGCGCGAGCGTCAAATATCTCAACCGTTATCAGCACGTCTACGCCTCTACTACGAATACTATTTACTCCAGCGAGACGATGAAAACGAGGAAAACATTCTTGCAGCGCTCTCAGATGACATCCGAAGCCAACTGGTGTTGCATTTGAATCGCGATGTCGTAAGCAAAATCGCCTTCTTTGCCACACAGGACGACGCATGTGTGAGCTATCTCATGAGCATTCTGGACCCAGAGTTTTGCACACCTGGTGAATACGTGTTCAAAGAGGGACAAGTAGGTCGTCACATGTACTTCCTCGTGAAGGGTGTAGCTGAGGTGGTGTTTAAAGCTGCCACAGTCGAGGAACAAGTTGTGGCCACACTTCTCGAAGGAAGCTACTTTGGTGAGATTGCGATGCTCACGCGCTCCAAGCGAGCCGCAAGCATTCGTGCTAAATCGTACATGAGTCTTTTCGTGCTCAGCTTGCATGGACTTGATCGGATATCGTTGCATTACCCGGAGATGGCACACAACATACTTCAGGAATTTCGCAACAAGATCACTCACATCAAGAAGACTTCGGTAAAACAACTAGGCTCACTCATTCAGGAGGATGTTAAGCAGGCTCGAGAGCGTAGCGGGTTACTAGCAGCGTCACCGTTTTCCGGTTCTACAAATGGAGGTGTTGGAGGAAGCGAAACCGAGTTGCGCTCTACACTCGGTGAGTTCGAGAACATCGTTGGCCATATCGTGGAGATTTACGGAGGTGGTGACAGGGAAAACGCAAGGCTCTTGCATGTGTTATGCAGCACCTGCACAAATACGAGTTCTCGATCGATGATTTTCTCCTGGCTGCCGAGGAGCTCAACTATGTGCCTGCACAGATACCACCCCACCACCCCAATAGCACCGTACTCAACAGTCTGCAGATGAGAATGCGTCGCCGATCTTCCTTCTCTAATTCACAGCTTTGAAAGCTTGTAATCATAGCAACGAAAGTAGCATTGTAGGCAACAATAAGAGCTTGAAAGTCCAATGAGGCAATGTTCATCTTGTTCGCACAAATACGTCTACAAACTCGAGTTTATGTATTGTGATCTAGTGTCTACTAGCATGGCGCAGGTCAAAGGAGACCCAGGCCACCAAAGACTGGAGAAGCTCTACGTCGTGCTGTCTAAGCTGTTGATCACCTTCAGATAAGGCCATGCCATCACCTGACTGCTGCGATTGTGCGTGCAGACGCTCCAAGTGTCGGATAAACACGGCATACAAGCGCTCGCGCAGCAGTGCTATCCAACGTGCTTCGTCGGCACTGCCCAGCTCGAACACCAACCAGTCGTCCAATACGAGTAGCCACTTTCTTGCCGCCACAGAGTCATCGTCATTCTCTGAGTCCGGTTTCTGCTCTTCGATCACCTGCGTCTCCACAGAACCCATGAGTAGCGCCTGCAGCAGCAAAGACGGTAGCTTCGTGCCATATTTTGCCACTCGAGTACGTTCAGACTGCATCATTTCGTGATACACAAGCCATTCATCAGGTGGACCAACTTCGTCCTGCTCAAATCCATGCTTTCTTTTGTGTTGTTGGAAGTTGCCAGTGTTCCACGCCACCATTGACGAACCATCCATCTTAACCTTTACCTTCTCTTTCGAGGTCCAGTTGCGACTCACACCACCCGATCGCGAGAACAGCGCATTCGGGTACATGCCGACACTCAACGCCATCAAGTACGGTGCAACGCTCTCAACCGTGGCAGGTATTTTTTGCACAGGCGTCGGTAAGAGCTGAGTCATGGGCGAAAGACCCATTGAATCCATGTCTTGCTGCAGCTGTTGATAAATGGAAACAAGCTGTTCCAGAGTGTGTCGGTGCAGCTTGTTCCTAGCACAGAACGCATCCTTCGCTCTGAAAGACGAGTGCGAACGCATACCAAGATATGCCTCAAATGCCTTGCAAAGCACAAAGTGATCACTCTGCAGAGGAAGCGCTGGCGGTGACCCATTACGCGCGAATGCCTTCTTGGAATCATCCACTTGACGTTGTTCTTCTGGTGACATGCCAAGGAAGCTAATAAACGGATCTCGGTACCCGCTGAGCGTGCACGTGGTCTGGAGAATGGCCTCGAAGCAGCCGAATGTGTGCCCCCACAGCAAAAGTTTCGCCATCTGCACGGCAACACCGCCGGTGCAAATGTTGCCCAGATGCCAGCCAAGCAATGTTAATGCCTGACGGCCCTTCGTGAGCGCACGCATGTCTTCTAGTCTCTGCAATGATGCATCGATTGACGTATCGCTGGGTGCATCCATAGCTTCTAACAAAACTGCTTCGCATCACGGATATGCAGCTTCTTTTCGAACTGGAGCAGTTTGATTTGCAACAACAGCTCTTCCAAGGGTGTGGTCAGAAGTTCTGGCAGCATGAACTCCTTCATAGCTGTATCATACCGCGCCTTCGAGAAGAGGCGGAAACAAACGCCCGCCCGGACGCGACCTGCACGACCCATGCGTTGCACACAGTTAGCGCGAGCAACCCACGTTGTCTGCAGACCCATCACGAAAGAGGAGCTTGACGTTGCAGCAAGGGCGTGAGTTTGCTTGGACTTGCCGCAGTCCACGACAAATACAACGTCCTCGATAGTGAGACTGGTCTCAGCAATATTCGTGGCCAAAATCAACTTTCGCTTTCCACGAGGCGGCGTCATGAATGCACGACGCTGCTCCTGGGCCGACAACCGTGAGTGCAGAAGTGCGATTTCATACGTCGATGATGTCGCAGGTGAGTTGAGAAGGGCGCGTTCCATAAAGGAAATCTCTTCCCAACCCGGCAGGAATACCAGGATAGCTCCTTTGCCATCCTCCTCCAGAGGAAAAGTGCGGTTTATCAGGAAGAGAAGCTGTAGCAATAGATCGTAATCAACCGCCTGGTCTTGACGAAGCGCGTCTTGCTGCTTCATGTAGAATGATAGAATTTCCTCCTTTACAGAATCATCGACACTGCTCAATGCAGCTTGCAAAACATCACCCATGGCAGCAACAGGTACTACTGGGGCGAGCTCTGGTTCCTGAGCAGAAGTCATCTCGAAATCCCCGCTAGGTTCACCAAAACAGGTCGCTACGTGCATACCAAAGGCTTCTTCATCAGCGAAGCCGTCACCATCACACATAGGGCATTGAAGTCCACTGTCCGCAGTTCCTCTTCCTATTCGGTCAGTGTTACCACCAGCTCCGCCGCGACTGGCGCGCGAATCGTCCATAATTGGTAATGGCGAGCTGCGATCACTTTCCAGCAGGGCTAGTATGTCTTCAAGGAAGAGAGTAGTTACGGGGAAGTTTGTGCCCCCACCATCTGCAGGACGGGTGCAGGGAACTCTGGCTGGAAGTACTGCGAAAACTTCTCCACCTGGATGGTGGCACTCATGAGAATCACCTTGAGGTCTAGTCTTTGCTTGAAAATAGACGTCTTAATCAAAATGAGCAGAAAATCCGTGAACTGGTCCCGCTCGTGCACTTCGTCCAAGATCAGATGCGAGAAGCCACGCGCTAGCGGGTCGTTGTTAAGCCATTTCAGCAGCGTGCCCGTGGTGCAGAAAATGAGCTTGGACCGTTTCGCATCGAAGGACGAGTCGAAGCGAATGGCATGCCCCACCTCCTTGCTGTCTCCCCTGTGGCCCAGAGCGTTCACGCGCCACTCGTTCTGCGAGTGAAATGGCACTGATCCGTCGTGGTTGCGTACAAACAATGCGCGTCTCGTCCCCTCGCCCACTCGCCAGGGCCTCATCCAGCAGGAACTGCGGGATCTGCGTGGACTTCCCACAGCCAGTATCCCCGACACCACCACGATCTGGTTGCTCGCCACCAGCTCCAAGATCTGTTCCTTGTAGCCATACACCGGCAGTCTCGTCGCCTCCACTGGCGGGGTCCTCACCGTCTTCGCACCTTTACTCTTGATCTTCTGCAATGGCTTAAACAGCGGCCCACCCCGTCCCTGATGCCGTTTCGGCACCGTCGCCAACGGACTCAAGTCCCGCGCGCTCCAGGGATCCTGCTGCGTCTCGGACGCCGGAGCTGGATACCGCTGCATGTAGCTGCGTACGGCAGGCGGGAACCACTCCACCGTGGCCTGACTGAGCGCCGCCGCCGGCAGTCGCAGCGAGACCTTCTCCATGGCCGCGTTCTTCTTGACTTTGGCCACGTGGATGAAGCGTCCTGCACCCTTTTGCCTGAGCTCTTGGAGAAGAGTCCGAACTTCTGCGCCATCGAGTGGATGTAGCGCCGCTGCGTGTTGTCGTAGCTGGTCGGGAAGCTCATCTCCGTCCGGTCGCCGTCCTCCACCAGAGCCTGCAGCGCCGCGTGGATCTCCATCGTGAATGACTCGTCCAGACTGATGGCCGACTCGCTGCTGCTCGGAGCTCCGCGGCCCTGCGTGGGTGCGGAGCGTCGCGCACCGTTGAAGGGAGCTCCGCGACCTGGTCCTTGTCCTTGTCCTTGTCCTTGTCCTTGTCCTTGTCCTTGTCCTTGTCCTTGTCCTTGTCCTTGTCCTTGTCCTTGTCCTTGTCCTTGTTCGTCCACGCCCGCGGCCTCGCCCGCGGCCACCGCGGCTGCGGCCGCGAGTCGCTTGCCACTCGCCGTTGCGCTGCATCTTCGAGTGGATTTCAGTATGAGAGGAATCCACTTTTCTTATGATTTGTTTTTTCAAAAGATCGACAAAGCTTTATTTTATTCAAGTTGGTTTTGTGCTTTGTAACCCGACAAATGAACAATATGATCGATGTACCACAATACCGAATTCCTTTAGTTATAGCGATTTGCATGCATCCAAGAGCACATACCACCGAATTTAAGCGATATATTACGATATGTGGTCCATCCACCACAGTCGACCTGCCCACCAAGACGAGCGAAGACAGCTCTGACGCAGCCAGAAGCTACTGCGTCCCGAGACACCATTTTCAAGCAGCAAATGGACAAAATCTATTTTTAGGCACGCTCCACGAGGAAGCTGCCCCCTCCTCCGCTCCGCCTCCCCTTCTACAGAGACACATGCTCTCCTACAGGCAGTGAATCGAATTCCTTGCCGACTTCGAGATCACCCACAGCAGTGTCGATCAGGCCCAACGCGAACAGCTTCTCCGCCACCTCAACGATGTCCTCCACCAGCTGTCGCTCCCCCTCCGTCTTCAGAATTTGAGCTCTCTTGTACCCGCTTACGATCGTTGACGGTGAAAGCTCACCCCGGTGAATGGTCAATCAAGGGCCGTTTGCCAATTAAGGGCCGAAACTCTTAGTCAATCATAATCCTTCATTAGAAATTTGGACAACGATTATTGGTTGATAAGATACACCTAAACTTCAGCTCGAAACGGGTGTACATTTTAATAGTGAAACCTAGTCAAAAGACGGCCCTTAATTGACCGAGCTCGCAAGACCCAGTGCATTTTTCAATCGATCGCTCTGCATACAATATTGTTGTGTAGCGCGTGTAAGTCTGGCATAAATATCGGCAGCAACGCGGGCTTTATGTCAATACCCTATTCGTAAGTTTTTCGTTGGGCGGATCAAAATTTACAACAGAAATATGATTAGCAAAGTAAACGGCCCTTAATTGACCATTTATCTTACAATCCACCGAGCCACCTCGGGGCGCCGAGGAGGCTCATCTTGAACGGGGTACCCTCCGCGTGCTTCTCCACTTAGTCCTGTAGGAACTTCACCCAGCAGCGTCCTATTCGGACTTTCAGTGGTCGCATCCAAGCGATGTCGGCTGGTTGACACACAGATGTGGCGGAGGGTGGGACCTTCAGAAGATTTTGCGCGTTAATCGACGTTGCGAATTTTTTAACAGCAGCAGTGCCCGCTCAAATCATCGAGTAGGAGCAACACCGGAACGGGCATATCCTCCCTGCTGCCGAACTACATACGAATAAATTGATTGATAGCGCACCGCTAAACCAGGCATTCTCGCTGTCATAGATCTCCATGCCTGTCTCCTCGTGCAGCGCTGAGATTTCTTTCCACACTGTGACACCGAAACAATGCTTCTTCTTCTTGTTAAAACGTGCCGTCTCAGGGACTCGTGACGATGTCGTCTTGAGACGATAATGGATGGATATTTTACGCCCGTTGATTCGCACAAAAACATCGCCGTGGCTCGCTCTTTCTCCTTGCCTCCACATTTCACCCACACGGTGCGAGCGCCATGCGATTCATAGTCCTGGTTGGTAGATATTAAAAAATACAGCGGTGGGTCGTCAGCATTGTAGCATTCATCCACGCCTAATTCCCTCATTTTTCCATGACGGTTCGGCCAAATGCGGCTGCTGCGGCATTGAGATCTTCAGGCCGTTGTTGCCCTTGTCGTGTACGAGCGCGGCTAGAGAGGCCGTGTCTCTTTCGAAAAAGTCTTGCCAGGACCACGATGCGGTAAAATCGCTGACACCCTCTTCTCTCGCAAGTTTGCACGCTCTCAAGTGCAGCAACATGCTCGACACAGGTACTTCCTGATTCCGCAGCGTATTGATCCACCTAGTTGACAAGTCAGCATCAAATGATACGTCATTCACGACACAACGACAAAAGCTTACCTGAGAGGAATTAAGCTATTTAAGTAGGTCAATCGACTTTTGTCAGATCGTAAGTAGTTTCGTGCATCTACTTGTAAGTAGTTTGAGCTCGGGTCTACTTAGGTCAGATTTGACGCCGAAGAATAAGACACATATCAGAAACATAGGACACGAAGCACTTGTCAACTATTGGAAAACCTAAGTAGATAGCTCACTAACGCTTTGTCGATGGCTACCCCACGTGTCGACTGTCCCCTTTGTGGCCGCAACCTTGCCACCACTAGCACCCGCGCCCATATCGGCCAGCGAGTTTGTTTAGAATGCGCGTACCCGGACCTAAGGATACGTCGTCTCGCTATGGCAGAACAAGCCAAGAAGGAATATGACCGCCGCTACTCACGCCCGACGAGATGCCATGAGAGACATGAGAATGGGGCTGATCACCCAGTCGGCGGTCACATCTGCCGCTTCTGGCCAGGTTTTACCTCTTTCTGAGGTTACACCTTCAGCTACCGAGCAGTCAGCCCCCATGTCCTCCGATCAAATTCGACCAGCGACATCAACTCCTCCCGTTGCGCATCAGGTTTCTGTTGGCTCCAGTCAAGTTGAAGTTATCGACATGACGGACATGGATGATGACGGCGACGAGGGTATCTGCGCTATTTGCCAGTACCTGTAGAGCGCGTGGTTCCGCGCTCGTGCACCTACGGAATGTGCTCCGAATGCATTTCTGCCTTCGTAGCCCACACTATTTTCCAAGATGAAGCCCCAAACTGCCCCATATGCAGAGTGATACTTGAATTGTAGTTTTGTTTTGCTATTGTGCTTTTCATACGCTTCCTTCCGTTGAGTGGGGTCAATACGGATTTTCACTAATTAAAAATAAAACCCGTACATATTGTAATGAGTAAGTCAATTTGAAAAGTCGTACCACTTTGCTATACAAAAACATAAAGTCGTACGACTTTACTACTAAAAATGTTAAGTCGTACAACTTTACTATACAATAAAACAAGTAAGATCCTATGACTTTGCTGTACAACACAAAAAAGTAAAGTCTTACGATTATGGCACAAAATATATATATTTGAGAAGCTGTTAGGCTAATCTATTGTGTAAATGCGATTGTAGGATCTGTGGCGGAACCGGGTCGAGCTGACTTGCGCTTATACTTCGGTTTTGGGCCGGCTTTTTCCTCTTGAACCGAAATCGTCATCTACAACAGCTACTCCAGGGATCCGCAAGGAGACATCCCTGGAGATAGTTGACGACATCACCGTCGGGACACACTGGTAGTAGTATGTCTGGGCCGCTGTATTTGCAGAGAATTGGTCTTGGTCGAAGAGGTCTGTCACATGCATTCCATGATGAATTGCGGCCTTCACTGCATGTACGCACGGGAATCTCTCGTCCTGCCATCTTCGACAAGTGCATTCCTTTTCCACAAGGTTGACTGTTCGCCAGACATGGGTGCGGCCTGGTCTCTTGCTGGGGTCGTGAAACGATTCATGTATTGTCCGTGGAGGCATGGAACAATATGGAGACTTTTACTCAGCGCCAATATATCTGAGAGCTTCTTCTTGTATACCGTTGCTAGTGTATCAGTGGAGGCTTCGTCGGGAACGCTGGTGTTCGGGTCCTGAGAAGCGGTACCAGTAGACACTTGTTTATTACGACAGGATTCTTGTCGCCGGGCAGCAAACCACACCACTGTCTTGATCAGGTATTGTTCAAAAGCTGCCATGGGATACGAAGAGCGAACGGAATTGCCTAGCCAGTTGTTAGCAGCCTCTGACAGATTCGATGTAACTTCGTCGTATGACGGTTGGTTGTATGCTTCGTTGAAAGCATACGTGACCCAATGTGCCTTCTCGATTCCATTCAGATATTCCACAACCAAAGGGTGAGTGTCGGCCAACTTTGAGCTATAGAACTTGTAATCGTTCTCGCCTCACTTCGTGCCATTGCAAATATCATGGCCTGTTCTGATGGCGACAACTTTGATGCCCTTTTCTCAGCATTAGAGATGATGTGTCGAAAGCAGAATCGATGCCCAGATTCGGAATACAACTGAGTCACTGCTGCAATAAGACCTTTCTGACGGTCAGACACAAATGTGGTGACGAATGTATTGGATCAGCCATCGTGGTGACAGTCGTCAAAATGGTCGAGGAGACCTCAGGCCCTATGAAACCACATGTACAAAATCCAATTAAAGCGAGCTCAGTCGCTTTAATTGGATTTTGTACATGTGGTTTCATAGGGGCCGCTGAGTTTCGTTGGTTTCTGTGCGGCACTAGAGTCGTGTCGAAACCTATTTGACGAGGTCGATGCCCGCTAAGTACGAATCTAAAGTTCTCACATCGTGCTATTTATTTGTATTGAGTCGTAAGTTTATACAATTCGTTTCGTACGAGCCGCCAAAAATAAACAGTTATTTTTGTACGAGTCGCTTACATATACAATTTGTTTGGATTCGCTTAGAAAGACAATTACTTTTCTACGAGTCGCTAAAAAAACTTTTGCAGCAGTTTCGAGTTTATTTTAATGTCTTGGAAGGATAAGTAGACCCGAGCTCAAACTACTTACAAGTAGATGCACGAAACTACTTACGATCTGACAAAAGTCGATTGAGCTACTTAAATAGCTTAATTCCTCCTTACCGGACGAGGGCGATTTCGCCGTTCGTGCTCAACGATGTAGCGCTTCCAACAAGACGATTCTTGCGTTTGTTCACTGTTTTCGTCCTGCGGCATACCTCTGCTAATTTTTCTTTTTGCCGACACCACGCGCGGATTAGTTATTGGGTCGAACGGCGAGTGACACCACCTATGCCATCATAAAACTGCTGCAAAGTGTCCATGTCGTTGCCTTTGTTGAGATACTGTACAATATCTAGTTTTTGCTGATTCGTGTATGACTTGCGTCTGTTCTGCCGTGGCACACGGCCTTTGCCATTCAGGCGTGATCTTCCTCTAGCCATAGCGACTGTGACTATGCCGGAAGAATGCCATATGTGGCAGCAGCAAGCTGGTGGCAGCGGCGAGGTCGTAACTTATATGATAAATTACACGCGACCATTATAACAAGTTGGATGTCGGGTTGAGATAAGAAGTGATCCTATCGGTTGAGCTGCGACGCCCGTTATAAGTGGTGATCGCTATAACTAAAGAAATTCGATAAAGAGAAGACACATCAGAGCGGGGTAGATTTTTAAATTGACGTCTTTGGAGCACCCGTAAGCAAGTCTTCTGAATTAGCACCTACGTCGCAATTTGTCCCAGCTGCAAGGACAAAAATCTCGGGAGTGGCTACGGCTTCTCCACCAGAAAATCAGATAAGTAAGATGTTTTTCAGGCACCTTGTGCCATCAAACGGATCGATCGACAGCGAGAACTGTAGACTCAGTCTAGCGACACGTTTTTCATTCGACTCAATCGATGACGGTGATGATGGTGGGGCGGTCAAATCTCTGTGTCCTGGTGTAGCATCAAGATTTACCTAAATGATTACTAAATGATATTTCTTTTGTATTACTTGTGCAGAGTGAAAACAACTTGAAGCTATCCATGGGCACGCAATTTTCAACTTGACGCAACCAAGCAGGGCAGTCCTTGCTGTCGAAATGCGAAGCCTTCTCACATCCTCTTCGCCTCTTGCCTATCACCTTTCCCGGGTTGAACATCAGTATTCCTCAAACCTCCAACTCCCAGCCGCGCAGTCCGCTTCAACACAACTCTGGACACGTCCAAAATCCTGCGGGAATCGCCCGAAAATCGTCGCTATGAATAAGTATTGCAAAATATGTACCAACTCAGGCGAGACGACTTAAACAATCGCCTTAATTTGATAATGGCACTAGAATTAGGGGCTTACGACTGTGATTCCATCGAATGAAGTGTGTACAACATGCACCCAGCGCAGGGCCTCCGAATAATACATTGAAGTGAAAATAGTACTGCAATATTTGTATTGAGTTATTTATTTTACGCCTTAGCGGGAAAAATCAATAATTTACTTCAGCTCACGTCATCAATAATTTTGTGGGGCTCATGCTATCAATTTCTCGCTCCTTCCACCAGTCCTTTCGTCGGTCCACACAACAACCAACCGTTTGACCTTTGCTTTCGCCGATTCATCTGGAAGCGATTCTTTTCTGAAGGTGAACCGCAATCTGTGGAATGTGAAAAGCGTGGCGGAAGTGGTGAACAAGAGGTAGCAAGAATAGGTCGCGCCCAAGAAAATATGTGTATCGACAGCAAGAATAGGCGCCCAAGAAAATATGTGTATTGAGCTGATATTGGAGTTGTTTCTCGGAAGAATTTATTTGTCAGCATGGAGCTACTCCATACAATTATGGATTTCCGTTTTCTCCTAGAATTTTATTCCAGGCATATTTCCGGAGGCCCTGACCCAGCGATACCAGCAATAAGTTGGCGGTGATGGCGGTGATGGCGGTGAAGTTTTCAACGACTTGTTTAATGCCGAGTTTGGCAACTTATATGACGATCAAATAAACTTTCAGGACGAACCCTTGATGGAGAAGATGCTCTTCATGTTTGACATGCTGTTCGGGCCCTACCACAACTTATATAGCACCTGGCTCTGACACTGCGTCGAGTACCTTTGATGATAACTCTCAACGCCAATTACCTGGTACGGAGATTAACTAAAGTCACTGCTGCTCAGTGTCCGAACAGGGTGTTCCTCGTGCGGCGCCGGGAACTGAAAGAACTCAACTAACTGCTAATGCCACCCGTAGAAGCTCAGGATATTTTCTCATAGGGCGTGGTCGCGTGCTATCTCCATCAGGAGAAGGCACCAGGTATATAATTTTCTTCGACTCTGATTGGTCACTTCAATTCCTCGCAACAACCCAACTCGAGACAAAATGCTGTTTTTCTCTTAGTTTCATCTCCAAGAGGTGGAGACAACCCCTCTAGGTGGAGAAATAATCATTTCAAAGCAGGAAATGGACAAGTTAGACAACATGCTTGAGGTTTTGCATCGTAGTGCGAACGATGAGTGCGAGGGACGCGACTTAGCACTTGTTTCACGAGGAATTTCTGCAGAGCGCTGTTGTCTTCTTCTTGGTAGAACTGCTTATTCGCTAAATCCCAGATCGATAGCGGTGTAAGGGCTAGTTGCGTTATCGTCAGTCGATCATCTTCGTCTTCCACTATTCGCGTGATTTCTCGAGTGTAATGAGCTGGAGCAGTATCAATTCGACACGTGCAAGGAATCAAGTTGCAGTATGATTGCGTCGCGAACACAAATTCAATCTTTTCCTTGCGTTCCATACGGTAGATGTACGAAATATTATTTCCAGACTTGCGAGCTTGTGTGTGCATTAACACCCGTTCCTAATGATGACAGTGGTGTAACTTCTGCCTCGGTCTGTTTTTGAAAAAATGCCTTCGTTAATGTCGGCACCACTTTCATCTTTGATATCTCAAACATCGACATCGCCGTCATCATCAGGATCGGCACCATAGTCAGCATCGGCTCTATCTTCGTCAATGTCGTTGCCTCCAGATATTCGTCGGCTCCACTGTCGTCGCTATCTTCACTATAGTTGTGAACTTAGTTATCATCATCTCCACTGTTGTCATTAATATTGTTGCCTTCAGCACCGTCGTTGTTGTTTGTACCATCGTCGTTGCTCCTTTGTCTTCCGATGCCTCGTCGTAGTTGAAAAATCACCGTCGCTGCCGGTGTCACTGACTGTAAGAGGAAATAGAGAATGCCAGCATTGTCTCTACCATTTTGTTGCGCCATTCAAATATCAAGATTAACAAACAATGTTGATACAAGGTTGGTAAGTAAGTTGGTAGGTAAGCACAAGGATTGGCCAGAATACAGTCAAGCAAGTAAGGGCCATGACAGCCATTCAAAGAGGAAAGACGCCCGCGAGTTTCAAAAGGATAAGCCGAGGGATGCGACGGATGAGATGGCCAAGTGATGCCATCTCACTTCCGAAACTGACCGCAAACAAACAAATATCATCTGCTATGTACGCAACATTCAAGTACTCCGATGACCACCGATGCTAAGTCTGGCGGAGGTCTCTAGAAGTTCATGGGCAAGTCGTACACGATGTTGAAAGACAAGCTATTGGCGCATGTCAATCAGCTCGACCATCGATATCAACGCAAGCAGCTCGAAAAGGCCAGCCCGAAGCGAAGGTGCTCATGGGGGACTTCCTGCGACTTTGTCTGGAGAATCCATCAACGTCGACCAATGAGATGGATGAGCAAGAGGCGTTCGCCATCAGGTGGAACATGATGCATTGAGTGCGAGGAAGAGGAGATCCTCAGGACCTCCTCAATCAGGTCCTCCCCGACTTCTTTCTGAATACTTCGCCGGACATAGTGTCTTCAAATGGACCCGAATGAGGTGATTCCGCGTCTCGAAAAGGATTCGGTCAGGGTGACGCGGCCGGCCTTATTGACTTGATTGTTGTTCGGGCAACTCAAGAAGGCGAAGAACGAGATCGACAGCAAGACGAAGAAGCTTCGATGAGGATATGGTAACGGAGTCCTGGGTGTGCGTCGAGGTCCTTTCACAGCTGCCCAGCGAGTTCTGGGCATCTTCGATCTCGATGAAGAAGGGCGACTTCACCATCGACCATGGGGAGAGCGCACAGCGCAAGATCTTGGACGACAAGTCAAGAAAGAGGTGGGTCTTATGTGTGCGGGTGAAATACGGACAATAACGGAACGTGGGTGGCAACGAGGGTGTGCTTTTACTGCTTCCAAGGTGGACACTTCAAAGTTGATTGTATGACGATGGCTGCCAACAGGGACCCTAACCGTGTAGGAGGCCCCTATTTTGCAGCGACGTCAACTCTCCACCGGGTGCAAAGAATGCCTAAAAATGCAAGACGACCGCCATCAACACGATCACGGCGGTGGTGAAGGTCGACAAGATGCGCGCCAACGAGGACGACAAGACGCTGTTGGAAAAGTACATGGAGGACGAGGTGATGGACGACATCGAAAGCTTGAACCCTGACTACCGTGAAGACTTCGATGACAATGGTAAGCCAGCCAACACTTCAACTGGGTATCTCAAACTGTGGAGGCACTCGAAGAATAAGTTCGTAAGAATAATGCGTCCTATTTAAGAACATTAAGAAGCCTAAGAGTTACTGATGATATATGGGTGGTGGATACGGGTTCAGAAAGAGCTATAACGCCAGACAGAAGCTGGTGCAAGGGTAGCCTGCAGTCAAGCCAAGGACACATCGTAACGTACGGAAACGGGACCGCTTCACACAGAACACTAAAGGGATCAACAAACTTCAGTGTTTTGAACCCAACGGAAGTTTCAGTTCACTAAAATTCACGGATATATCCTTTGACCGTGCGTGCGATAGTAACTTGTTGAGTGCATACACCCGCAAAACACGGATTCAATGCAACACACGGATTGAATGCTACAAAGCATAACATGTCTAGAAAAGAGCCAGTAGTTAGAGGTGACACCCGTCCCAGAAAATAAATGTATCTAAGTGTTCACTTTTGTCTAGCCCCGTCCCATAAAAACGTATCCAAGTCTTAACTTTTGTCTAACTAATGTCCTCTAGTGTTGGAGCGTCCTCGTTGACGCTCTCGGGGACCCGGAAACGGTCATTCCTATCACGAGGACCGGTAGGAAGTATTCCGCTTTTTGGAAAGCTATTTCGAATGATAGCCGCCAAAATGTTGCTCCATGCTTCGGCGACAAAGCGAGAGATCAGCTGTTGTTTTGTTGTGGAGTTTGGGGTAAATCATGGTCGAGATGATAACTCAAATAGCTATTCCTGTAGGGTTCCGGACAACCCATTTTTGCTAGATTTTTTGGGATTAATTGCTGACCTGGGGTGGATTGATTAATTGGACAAATTATCAATTCAATGAATTGCATTAATTTAGGTGCGTTTTTTCAATTCATAAGCATGCAACTTGTCTCCAAGATAAACGGTTGGTTCTCGATACGTGTAGCTCTCTCTGTCACACCACTGCTGCGTTGGAGCACCACGATACCATTTTGATATCTCATCATCAAGCTCTACGTCTTCCTCCAGGCACCATGCCCGAAAACGACACTCATGCCGCCACTGGCTCCCAGGCTGTAGGTGCCGCAATGCTGATGCTGCCCCGGATAAGGTTGACATCGATCCCCATGGTGCAAGAAGTGCAGCCTGCTTCTCCAGACGACTGGCCGCACCCACGTCGAGCGCATCAAGTTCCATCTGGAAAATAAGTGCTCTGCTCGGGCTGTTTCGGGGCAGATCACGGACACGTACCGTCCTCGGCTCCAAAACGATGTCATCAAAACGTTCCAAGAGCAGCTGACATGATGGGTCTACACCACGGGCATGGCCTTCTACAAGGTCAATCACGACAGCTTACTAGATGCACTTCGACTACTGAATCCTGGTGTTGAAGTTCCTTTGGCTGACCAGATCGCCAAGACGCTTCTAGATCTTGCGTACGCCAAGTCAATCAAGAGACTAGAAGGGAAGATGGCATCACTTATTATCGATGCGTGGACGGATATCAACGGCCAGTCTGTGATGAACTATGTTGCTGTCAGCGGCGACAGCTCCTACTTTCTAACCTAGGTGAAGCGTGTGACAAACGCACCCTTAAAATACAATCTTAGGGTAGGTCACTTGAAGAGAACGCCACGTTGCCTTGTTGGTAGTGTTGTCTGTAACCACGTCCCCCACTTGCAAGAAGTCATACTTAGTAATGACGCGCTGGGTGTCAGCAGCCAGAAATGCAGCATCATGGACACACTAAAAGATGGCTGCAAGAAGCACGTGATCTTTTTCAAGTCACACCACAATATGTGGTTGGATCTGTAAGCGCGTCTCAAGGAAAAGGGACTGCAGCTACTGGCAAAACCAGGTGACACCAGATGGGGATCACTGCTGTCTCGCTGAAATACGATCTTGGCTGCATCGCAAAGAAGAAGAAGCAAACGAAGGCTAGGCGGGACGCACACGACCTGGTAACTTTCGGACAACTTCGTGTCTCGTCTCAAGAAGGCCGTCGCGATCCTCGAGCCAATCGACAAGGCGCTCACGCGCTTCGAGAAAAATGAAACACCAGTCTCGGGGTGTACCATTCGTTCGTTGACCTTCCCGACCAGCTTACTGGCTCGGGGCTGACGGCTAGTAAGAAAAAGATCGTGAAGGCTTTGGTCAAGGCTCACTTCGACTTTGTTTACGGCACCGCTCATGGTTTGGATTGCCTGCTGGATCCTCAATACACTGGTGCTGCGATGGACATCAACAGACGAGCGAAGGTAGAGGAATGTCTTTGCAACTGGCTGGGTGAAGAGAACGAAGAGTCTGTCATGCTCGAGCTGACACGGTTTCAACGGTTTGTCCACGAGTTCAAAAGCTCCCGCCATATACATTGAGGTTTGCTGTGTCAGAGGCGAAGTATTTTACTTGACAAGTGCAAAGCCAAAAATGATTGATATTGCTAGTTCTGACATCACTAAATATGAGAAGTTTCTAAAAGAATGATACGTGCGACTAGGTCACGTGGGCCAGGAACGCCTTATTAGGACTATAATCAACCAGGAAATAAAGGGATACCAAGTATTCCTACACTGAGATCAAGAAAGTACCATTCTTCTGTAAGACGTGTGATCATATGTAGGGCCGCAGAATATCCTATAAGAATATGGTGGGAGATAAGACTATTCAGCAACTGCACACACAACACATGGACTCTGTTGATAAACTAAAGATTAACGGTCTCTACGGCTCTTTAGGTTCCGATACACACAGGCCGTAGCAGATGTGGTACTGCCTATAAGTGATATTTCGTCGTGAAGTCCTTAAAGGAGGTCCTGGAGAAGATAAAACCCTGCTAAAACCTTATCCGTGCAATTTCCGACATTTAAGGTGCTACAAATTCGGACTGACGGAGGCACTGAATTTGTAAACAAGATGGTCTCTAAACGGTGCTCTAATCGTGGATTAGAATTTCAGAGCTTAAATGTAGGGTCTCAGGAAGAAAATGGTAGCGCTGAGCGGGCTCACGAGACCACGATTATTAGCGTACGATGCGAGCTGCGTGGAGCCATTACGGCGACCAAGTGGTGTCCGGAAGCCTTACTCTACATCGTAGATACCACGAACCGTGGATAGGCTGGAATGAATACCACATATGAAGTGCTACACGCTTCGCGCATATTCCAAAATCTAACAGAAGTGACTTAAAGCTGAGTGACAGAGCAATAGAGTCTAAACTCCTGGCATTTCGGCCAAATCTAAGTGATACCGTCTTCTAGATGTGAAAGCGAACTGCTCGAGACGTCAAGCTTAGCTCAACAAGCACTGATGCTATAATTAGACGGTCATTCCCCATTGAAGATGATCGCACCAATCCAAAAATAGAGATGCTCATTCAGAGTTTCGGCAAACGATCTACAACTGTTTTTGAAGTTGAAGTGATACATCTGTGACGAGGATCTTGAGCGCTACTCACACTTAGAAGATATGCTGCGATCGTGTGATGACGAAGATGAAGAAGAGGAAGTCAACAACCAGAACGAGGATTTCGTGTATTACTAAAAGTAGGATGGTAACAAAATGAGCACGATAATTTTTGAAACAGTTTTGGTTTCATTGACGTTAGAAAATGAAACTTATGTTTACGCTCTCAAGACTTCCAAACTTTACAGTAGTGATTTTGATCCGTACAGCAAGGGGGATATACCGACCAGACTTTGCAAACATAGTTTGCGGAGAGACCGTTGTTATACCATACCACGCGCGCAACCAACGACTGATCCAACGTTCCGAAGTACTACGGGGTTTGTTTGCGAACGTTCACAGTGCTTCGGCCCGTCGCCATCTTTGCTAAAGTAAGGAAAATCAAGAATGAGAACCGAGAATGATCTCAAAGCCCGAAGGTCGCGTCCTTTCAAGCGACCGCTCGACGGGATAGTCCAAAATTAGCATATGTGTGTCCTTTCCTGGCATATGGCCATAAATACAGTGGCTTGGCGAGTTTCACCCATGTTTTATGGGTGGAATAAGACAGGGGCTGGAATTTTCGTGGATGGGTGGACATAACAGCTGGAGGTGGATGGATTTTTAATTTAGCCAATTAGACCCACCCCGATGCACGATGGGTGGGTGGTATAAACGGAATAATCCCAACCCCCAAAACCAACCCGAAAGCCTGAAAATAATACAGCATAAATAAATAAATACATAAATCATACAGTGAAGTTCACAAAGAATAAATAGGCATACCGGACATGGTCTTTAAGTGGCTTCATAACTGCGACGTCCATAGGCTGAGCGATTCCTGTTATATCGGCCGGCACAAATTCAACCAGGGTGCAGCAGCTTCCAGCATGGCTCGGACAGATGCCATCTTGTGGACTTTTAGGCTATCTAGTAGTAGCATGCGATAGCCGTTCACAGAAGGTTTCCAGATCTGGTCATGTTAATAAATCAATTAATTAATTCTTAAGGAATTTTTAAAAACGTACTCTTTGAATCCATTCATGCATCACTGTCTCGTTGCAGAAAGCTTATTCCTGCACTGTGTGCTCGCAAAGAGCATCCCCGAACGACGGACTCCACACATCTTGCGAGACGGGGCCGCCAGGAACACCTGCAACAAAGGTAGGAGCTTTTCCCCAGTTGCGGATGCAGCCAGGAAAACAGAGGTTCGAAAGCCGTTGATTTCGCTGCCTGCAATTTAATAATTGTTAGACAAAATAGATAAGGAACAATACCAATCAGCGAGTACCTTGTATGATGCCAATGGTAGGACTACCTACAAATTCGATGGTTGTTTTGCCATTCATATTAATGTTGATTGCGGCTTGATCCATACTTCTCCGCGCCACTTGTAAACGCGAAGGCTCCCGCTTCTTCAATTTCGTACTGTATAGTGTGACTAAATTTTGACGCGACAAGCTAAACAAAAATTAGAAACACATTAAAAAAGAAATAAAAGAAACAGTATGCCTCCATGTCTGATCGTTTTTTGCGGCCTTTGTGGGCTATATGCCGTATTAATAGTCGAGTACGACGCAAAAAGCGACGTAGAAACCTCACTATGTGCAGCTCGAGATCGGTTTCCGAAAGTTTTACTATCAGACCGAGCATGCATCAGTACAAGGCATTGCATTGAGACGCACAACGACCAATTTTTCTTCATGTCAGTTATCCATGCCAGCAACCTGTAATAAAACCGACCAGTTTAGAGCTACAAATTGAGATGAATAATAAATGAATACGTACTTTTCTCTAGATCTGGGTTTTCACGTAGAGATGCGCTCGCGCCGTCGGGTGTACGCTGTATTTTTGTTGGGTGCTGCTTTCTCGATCTCTTTTTCTTTCTTTTTCCACCTGTAGATGGTGACGCGATGCACGTTCGCCTCAGTGGCTTCGGCTACCACAGTGCCAGATCGCAGGACCAGCGCACGGCGCTTGTCCTTGTTCTCATTCTTGGGCCGGCGCGGCATTTGCACGAATGGATGACATTCGTCGGCACATTGCTTGCTATATTTTACGACGTAAAAAGAAGTGGCCTGTCCATGCGTTTATTCTAGGAGCCCAACGTTTTGCGAGTGTAGCATTGAATCCGTGTTTTACGGTATCTGACTAAACAAGAATATAGACATCTCCAGTCTCAATCCGGAGATTTCCTGTTCGTTTTGGGAAAATATCTTCTGCTGCTGTATGCAGCAGTAGCAATAGGTGTTAAAGGTGTTTTACGCAAGAGCCTTAACACCTGTGTTCTAGTGGGCCACCTTCGTTTACAACACGAAGCATCAGTAGTCGAATTGCTTGGAGTGTGTCATTTACATGCTACGATATGGACACAATACCTTCCTGCAATCTCAATGTTCGAGCCGTCCTTAATAGAAGAGGAAATTGAGACGTGGACACGTGGTTTTTTTAAATCTGCAAAGGCAGAGCATTCGAGCGCTTTTCCACAAGAGGCTCCACAATGACATACCGGCAGCTGATACAGCAGGAGCAGTTCATAATGTTAAGCTATACGAGTTATTTTGAATACGTGCGAGTTAATGTGAGTCGGTGTGAGATAATGTGAGTCCGCTTCCGAGCGAGTTGAAGTGAGTCCATGCGCCCGTGTGAGCTGATCTGAGCGAGTTAACTTAAATACAATGACAATTGGTAAAATTTGCGACAATCACTTATTCACGCCAGGTCTAAGGGCCACACAAATCCCCAGATAAAGATTGAGCAACCCGAGCAATTGTCGGGAACCCATACAAAGATTAAGTGTAATGTCACTATAAGAAATTGATCTGAGTTGGGTTTCATCAACTAGATTGGATTAGAGCCCTGCTTTTAACTCATCCATATACTAAGTTGGGTAGCCCGAACTCCTTAGATTGGGTCTGCAACACGGCAAAATTCTGAGAATAGGATTGAAAGTGAAGCTGGGTATCCTAACGACCAAAGAGAAAGATCTGAAGGACATCGCTGTCATCTTTAGGGGGGTTGCGCCATACAAATCCCAAGATTAGCCACTCAATGCTGATACATGGTTGGCAAGTCAATTGGTTAGTAAGCACAAGGATTGGCCAAAATACTGTCAAGCAAGTAAGGGCCATGACAGCCATACAAGACGGAAAGAAGCCAGCGACCTTCAAAAGGAAGAGTCGAGGGATGCGACGGACAAGATGACCATGTGATGCCATCTCACTTCCGAAACTGACCACAAACAAGCAAATATCATCTGCGTTGTAAGCAACACATATGTTGCATTGTCGTCTTCGTAGTCGCTCAGATAGTTGTAGTCTGCACTCTGGGTCAACTTGTCCGTACCCACCATAGACCGACGTGCATTCATCTTCAGATATCGGAACTGAGCGACGAAATCGCCTAGACATGCTCGTAAGGTGTAGCTGAAAATGATGTGATAGATAGCTCTGAAATCAAAGTGCGAAACTTACAGTATGAAGACATAAGATGCACAACCGAATCTACAGATAAACAGTCCTGGTGACTTGATAACTAGGCAAATGCGATGTACCAAACCAAGTCACTCATTTTAACTAACGGTACTTGTCAAACGGCATGTAAAAAATCCCTGACTCGGTTGGGGTTGAAATTTTTCCATATAGTCATATGAAAGCTGACAGATTTACTGCTATTTCAATGTGATGTGGTATTACGTACGAAGCGCAACTAGAAGAATGTCACGAAGTTGAAACATGCATAAGTAGCACCGATATATAGTCAATGTGTTTTACAAGCTAACTCATTTTCATATAAGGTTTTTAGTGGGACATTTTCTTTGTCGCTTTCCTTTGTGAAAGTCGTAATGACGATGGCGTTGCCGCTTATATACCTGTCAGAACGTTTTGTGTGTAACAAGAGTGGTTTTAGTGCTTTAAGAGAGAAACGGAGCGATACATCGATTTTGGAATATCTAAGACGATATTGACGTGTACATAAAGACCGGTCATACGGCTACTCGCGGCGTTTAAGCTTAGACCATAGTATATTTAAGTTGGCGGCAAGTTAGAGAGTCACGCAGTAGAATTAGCTTACATTTGAGTAAACTTCGCTCTGGGGAAAGCAGCTGATAGTCGTACTTGATGGCATGTCCGATTTCCTTTTGGAGGGTTAGGTTTGCAGTAAAAGTGAGGTGTACCATCAAATCTTAGTCCTTTAGCATACCATCTGATCAATATCGCCCATTTCAATTCGTTCCTTTGTGATTCGTAACCGAAACTTCTGTTTTTATCTTGTAAATTTATCTTTAAACCGAGTTCTTTATTTGAGGCACACAAGTTGATTTGAGGTATCCTCGGCCTCACATTATTTACGAACCGAGCTCCTTAACTCCCATCATAAATCTGAGCTTTTCAAACTGGTTTACGTCTGACGTCCCAACCAGCAAGAAGTTCGGAAACGGTCGCACAACTACCGAGTTCCCAAATAGTGTGAGTGCAGAAAAGGATGAACGGTGACGATCGTAGGTCAAAGCGACAAGGAAAGGCAAATGTAAGGTTCAAAGACTACGCCACGCAACTGAATGCTGTGACGTCAGATACGCCTGGGATATCGATTCCAAATCGATAAAGAAGGCACGAGCCAGCCCACATGCCAAGCAGTGGAGTGCGCTATCAAAACTGAGTATAAAGCACTACTCAGCGATAAGAAGTGGGTGTTATTTCCACTCCCTAAATGGCGCAGAGGACTCTGTTGCCACTGGCTATTTGATGTAAACTATAAAGTCAATGGGTCTGTAGACCGTTTTAAAGCTAAACTAGTCGTTCAAGGCAATACTCAGTTGTATACAATGAAGTATCTGCACCGGTGCGAAATATGAGTATCTACGGCTGATGCTTGCAGTGATTTATATTTTAGGACTATATCCGCACCAAATGGATGTGTCTAATGCTTTCCTAAATGGTTTCTAGACGACAACATCTATATAAGACAACCACTGGTGCTCCGATCTGGAAACGGAGAGGCTGCAGAAAAGTCTGTACGGCCTAAAGTAGGCTCTGGTCGGAACGCATTGAGCACAGCGTGCCAGATTCTAGTCTGGGTTTTGTTAGATGCAAGAATGAATGTTGCTTGCATCTAAAAGGTGGGAGGTTAAAGGGGCTAAGCGCATCCTTATTGTGTGCTTGTACGTCGATGACCTGACAATTGCAGGATCACATCTAAGTTCTATCAACGAACTAAAGGCCAATCGTTCACCTAAGTTTACAATGGAGGACTTGGGCGAGCTGCAAATGGAGATCAAAAGAGATATAGACAAGGAGACTCTAAGTTTGAATCAGCACAAGTATATTAATGATATTCTAGAGAAGTTTCAGATGCGGGATTGTAATACTGACGCCACACCCCATTCTAAAAGCGTGGTATAAGAGAAAGAGAGTACTCTCACCCAGAGCAGATAGCTGCACAGCCGTTTGATTATAGAGGGCTTATGCGGTCTTTGATGTACCTCATGAGAGATATTAGACCAGAAATTGCTAACGCTGTAAGAGAACTACGTAAATACTTGAATAAGACTCATTGGAGAGTGGCTCACTGAGTACTAAAGTACTTGAAAGGAACGTCGAAGTTTTGTTTAGTGTACAATGGAAGTAGTACTACGATAAGGCAGAGCTATACCCAGACGCGAGCGTCGCGAATGCTACAGAGAAAAGGAAATCTATCACTGGATATGTATCATTACTCGCTGTGCATGCACCACTTGGGAAAGTGTTAAGCAATATTGCATTAGTCTAAATACAGCAGATTCAGAACTAGTTGCTGCTAGTGAAGGAGTTAGAGAAGCAATGTGGCTACGACTGCTACCGAAGGAACTGGGGTATGGCAAGTACCACCAACACAGTGTTGGTGTGCAATAAGCGTTACTAAGGATCACTGCAGTCATTTATCTACTAGGCACATTGATATCAGGCACTTGTATGCCAGAGAGCAGCATGAGGAAAAGCATATTGATCTGAGTGAACCCACCAAGAGGTGTAATCAGGGGATGATACGCTGAGTTGTACCCACTAAGCAACGCGATCTTTGCGGCAGTATTTTAACAACAGAAGCCAGTTTGGCGACTATATTAAGTTATAAGGGAGTGTAGAAGAGAAACAGAGGATAGTGGACGATAGGAATGCTAAAGAGCAAACAGAGTTGAATTTGCCTCCTTCCGCACAAGTGGCCTTCGAGATCAACAGCCTCAGGCGGGAAGTATATTGGCCCACCCAGTGCTCGCGCAGAAGCAAGCAAACGTCGGTAAATTTGGATCGCTTGGCCAGACTACCTCAGCCCTCAAGACAAAGACCCCGCTATCGGAAGTGGTAAGCAAGGCAAGGAAAGGACAAGGACAGGGGAAGCACACACCCCGCAAGGCATACCAAGGGCCGAGACACATCTGGCCCGTCAGACCCTGGTCTCGAAGTATCGACCGAGGCTGACACTCCAACCCGCTGCTGCCTGAAGAAGCTACCGCGCAGCAGCACCCAGTCCCGCGTCTCGCCAGGACGGCTCGTCCGACTACACGCGCGTATCTTTCAGACACCAGAGGAGCAGATCCAGCCCCGCCAAAGGGTACACAAGGCGAGGAGCGTTTCAGCACTCACGGCTGATCGGAGTACCCACTCTGTTAGTTGGCAGTTCGGGCGCCGTGTGTGAGTGGGTCGCGAACGCGTTTTCACGACATCCGCTACACCACAATTTTGCGTGGGGTTGGGGCTACAACCTAACATACGTTTTGTGATATTTACCTCGATTGTCTAACCTGCTTACAAATCGACCTTTAAAGCCAGTTACGAGGCATATTTACGATATAAACATGGCTCGAACCTCGAATTTACGACTGGTTACGAGATAATTGCAATGTTGAGTGACCGATTTAGAAAAGAATAGCCCGATTAGTAAATAGATATGCGCGAATGTCAAGTTGGAAGTCGATGTTCTGCCGTCCTTAGCATAGATAAATTTACCACGGACCGTCTAGCAATGCTCGCCAAGAACGTTATCAAAATTGGGGATGTCGCGAAGACAGGCCGCACTTCTGTGAGGGTGGAGAACGATGAGTTAGCGTTCGATACTGACCACTTTGGTAAATACTACACGGTATCATATGGCTTGATGCAGCATCGCATGAACTTGCGGTAAAATCACAATCTTAAGGTTTGCAAAGACCTGCGCAACCCCCTGGACACTTTTTCAAAACTGTAGCAGGTTTGCTTTAAACTGCGTAAAGGTTTATTTTTTTAGGAAATGAAAAATTAGGATAACTACCGGAGGCGTACAAAATATAGTTTAGAGCTGTACGCTAAGAGTGTGCATAGACTATTTTGAGTCATGCTGGTCTAGATGTTCAATCCCATTCTTAGGCATTTTCCAGAATATAAATGCAATGGTAAGTACGTGTAATACTAAAATACTTCATTAAAAAACAGACGCAAAACGTCGTTGTTTAACAACAGAAATTGCACTGATAATGTCTTTAGCAGGCCCTTTATCTCTCCAGGGACCTCTTTTTATGGACTTCACTACAAAGTACCACATATAAGCCGTTGGGTCATCTACGACTGTAAGCGCATATAGGTACCCGAATGAATACTATAGACCATTAACCCTCGACCTCCCAGTAGAGTCCATAGGCAAAGTACGTAGTGGTTTTGTGACTTTATATCCCACAGTATTTCTATTCGACATCATGCGGTCCTTCATATCAGCGCAGGTCTTACAGAAGAACGATACTTTCTTAATACCACAGTAGGGGATATTCGACAGATCATCTATCCTTATAGTCCTAATAAGGCGTTCCTTCCCGCATGTCCAGTCATTCTTTGAGAGTGCCGCCAAGTTTGCTAGAGCGAGCACTAAAACACTCGGTTTACTCATTTTTACACTGGACAAGTACCTCTAACAAGATACATAAGAGAGCCAACAAGCCCTCTATAGTGGCGCTATCTGTGCTGGTGTTAAATTTGTCTCCTTCTCTAAAACCACGCTTTTAGCTTAAAAGGTGCGCACTGTGCCATAGTCCCGCATTTGGTACTTCTCTAGAATATAGTTGATGTACTTCTGTTGTGACAAGCTTAGAGGCTTCCTTTCTAGAGCCCTTTTAAACCTCTATTTTAAGCAAGTAGTGCAACTCGCCTAAGTCCTTCCTGATGCAGATAATGTAGCTTTCAGCTCATTATTAGAAATCAGATGGGATCCTACAATCGTCAAGTCATCGAAATAGACGAGCACAATAAGGACATGCTTAATGCATTTAACCTCCCACCGTTTGAGATACAAGCAGTGCTCTTTCTTGCATCTCGTAAAATTCTAGATTAATCTGGAACGTGTTGAGCAATTCGTACTAGATTCTAGTATCCTGTTTTAGGCCGAACACACTTTCTTTATCAAAATGGCCCTCGTCAAAGAGGAGAGAAGGATGTGGCGTGCTTGGGGTGGCTGGCGCGAGTTTAGAAGTGCTCGCTGCCAAACGCCTGACAACCACCGCTTCGGTAGTTGCCTCCCCTCTATTAAAATAAACCTACCTAATAACATATATAAGCTATCTGTCTCTAACTAGATTCTTGATATCTTACCCCCGCCTTACAGGATAAACTTACGTCCTCGACAAACAACTCGTCTTCAACATGTTGAGGTCTTGGTAGTTCCTTTTTTGGGTTGATAAGATTGTAACGGTCAGATACAACATCTTTAACGTATTACCTTGTTGTCTTCGGTGGTTTATCGGCTGTGGTTTTCGTCTGGCCGAGCTCCTCGCACTTCTCACAAACCAAATTGCCTCATTTTTCTTAGCGTCCGGCTCACGCTGCAGCAATTGTGCCCACTCGCCTTGCTTTGCCGGTTCTACTCTATTGGTGCGTCACGCCTCGCTCAGCCGAGGGCTGCTAGTATGTCACGAACACGACAATCAGCACGACGATCGACGAGTGGCTCCTGCGGTCGTCCAGGTTTATCGAGTCGAGCTCCTCGGAAAGTGTTGCGTGCTGGAGCCATGACGGAGTCGTGGCTCATGTGGCTGATCACAGATCACTTGATTCTCCAGCGTAACCTGTGCAACACCGTGCGGTAACGGCACGCAGCTCGACAGCCACCACCAGCAACAACCACACCGCCTGCATCATGGTAATGGTGCAGCCGAGGTCGTCTTGCCAATGCGCACCACGTTCAGCAGCTTCAGCGTTGTGGACGAACGTCAGGACCAGCACAGCCGAGTCACCGCGGTGGTGTCGTCCCTGCCAGGGTGCCACCACCACTTCGAGCCCAAGATGGCCGTGCGTACCGCACGATGTTGTAGTGGTGGTGGCACGCTGGCCAGGACGACTCACCGCGGTGATGCTGGGGTCGGGCTGGTTTTGCTGTTGGTCCTGACGTTCGCCCACAACGCTGAAGCTGCTGGACGTGGTGCGCACTGGCGAGGACGAGCCTCGGCTGCACCAGCGCCGTGATGCAGGCGGTGGTTGTTGCTGGCGGTGGCTGTCGAGCCCAAGATGGCCGTGCGTACCGCACGATGTTGCAGTGGTAGTGGCTCGCTGGCCAGGACGACTCACCGCGGTGATGCTGGGGGTCGGGCTGTTTTTGCTGCTGGTCCTGACGTTCGCCCACAACGCTGAAGCTGCTGGACGTGGTGCGCACTGGCCAGGATGAGCCTCGGCTGCACCAGCGCCGTGATGCAGGCGGTGTGGTTGTTGCTGGCGGTGGCTGTCGAGCCCAAGATGGCCGTGCGTACCGCACGATGTTGCAGTGGTGGTGGCTCGCTGGCCAGGACGACGACTCACCGCGGTAATGCTGGGAGTCGGGCTGTTTTTGCTGCTGGTCCTGACGTTCGCCCACAACGCTGAAGCTGCTGGACGTGGTGCGCACTGGCCAGGATGAGCCTCGGCTGCACCAGCGCCGTGATGCAGGCGGTGTGGTTGTTGCTGGCGGTGGCTGTCGAGCCCAAGATGGCCGTGCGTACCGCACGATGTTGCAGTGGTGGTGGCTCGCTGGCCAGGACGACGACTCACCGCGGTAATGCTGGGAGTCGGGCTGTTTTTGCTGCTGGTCCTGACGTTCGCCCACAACGCTGAAGCTGCTGGACGTGGTGCGCACTGGCCAGGATGAGCCTCGGCTGCACCAGCGCCGTGATGCAGGCGGTGTGGTTGTTGCTGGCGGTGGCTGTCGAGCCCAAGATGGCCGTGCGTACCGCACGATGTTGCAGTGGTGGTGGCTCGCTGGCCAGGACGACGACTCACCGCGGTAATGCTGGGAGTCGGGCTGTTTTTGCTGCTGGTCCTGACGTTCGCCCACAACGCTGAAGCTGCTGGACGTGGTGCGCACTGGCCAGGACGAGCCTCGGCTGCACCATTACCGTGATGCAGGCGGTGTGGTTGTTGCTGGTGGTGGCTGTTGGTGGAAGTTGCTAACACCCCGAAGGTGTAGTGTGGACCACACTTATGTCTTATATCCGCTCAGGGAATCTTTTTACGCGTGGCGCTGGTAGACGATTACTGTGAATTAGCGTCGGCTAAGCGTTGTCGCCCTGGTGCTTGTGTTGCATAGGAGTATGTCCCCTGGCACGTATCTCTGCGCAGGTTATAACCCTCCGCCGCAGCGCCGCTCGCAAGCATTTCTGTTGGAGGTGACAAGTGAAGGCCGTTTTGCTTCTGATCATGAGGTGTTCCGTCAACCGCTGCTAGGCTAGCAGTGGAAAATACAATGTTTTATTTTACGGATGATGGCAAGCCTGCATAATAGTAAGGGCAATAGGCATCGGAACAATAATAAATACTTAGCAATACAAATAATATATTGCCACATGCTTTACCGTCCATCAACGCTCGCCACCTCGAATATCGATGGCGCTCACTCGGTCTCTGCAACGTCTACGAGAGAGCTGGCGTTCCACATATCGCTGTTGGCACGAAGAAAGGTTAGTAACTCGAAATTCGCGTCCGCCAGCCGTCCTCGTTGTGTGATCAGGACCAGCTTCGTCTGCGACAACAAGCGCTCGCACGCGTTACTGGTTGGCGGGATCTTCGACAGGAGGGTCGTAGACGACCGAAGACATGCCCATCCTGCGCGGCGCGGCGCCGTCCAGCAACACGCTCGTGGCGAAGTCTGGAGCGCGGTCCTTCTTGCACTTCTCACCGACGAATTGCTGTTGCGTTGCGAAACGTCCAACGCTTTAGCCTCAGCAACCGTTAAAGTCGCCCCATTTGAGACTTTGACTGCTGCATTCTCAAAAGTGGGTGAGTGCACAATGTCGGATGCCGGATCCAGGTGGCTGTCCATTTCAGGGTACACCTCCAGCAGCGAGCTGAACAGCAGCCGGGTGTCTGCCATGGTCGTCGACTCGTGCTGGAGCTTTTTGCACCCACTGTCAAAACTGATCAGGTCTTGTTCCAGTGCAGCAAGCTTTCGGTGCGCAGAAGCAGATGGGAAAAGACCTTCGACAGCTTCAACCTTTCTGATGTCGGCCCGGATACGGATGTACCGCGACACCATCTCGCGAGTTGACGACCAGCGAGTCGCGTTTCTCTTGATCGGGCGAAGATCCGTGAACTTGGCGAGCTCGGCGCTGTTGTTGGGTTGGCGAAGCTGCACCATCAGCGCGTTAACCTGGTCGAGCTCATCCTTGTAGCTTTGTAAAACCTTTAGGACGGCCAGGTTGAGGCGGTGGCTGGCGCAGCCAATCAGCGGCACACCCAGCTTCGTTGCAATGGCACGATTTGTGGTGCAGTTTTCACCCACGGCGAACAAGAGCATGCGTAGCGTCTTGTTGTAGAGGTCCAGCACTCGCTTGAAGTGGTCGATCTGGACATCAGCCGTCTGCGAACCGTCGTGAGCGGCGAAATGGAGAGCAGGCGCCGGTATAGTGTACAACCAAAAATGTACACTACGAACAGCGCGATGTAGTGCGTAGAGCCATGCGTCCACCCGTCGAAAAGAACCCCAAACGCCTCTCCCATATCAGCCTCTATTACATTGCCGATTTTGTCGGCGACAACTCGCATCTTCAGCTTCACGGACTTGGAGGTGGTCGGGCGTAGACGAGACATCGCTCGGGTGAGAGGGTCGTCAACCTCACACAGAGGGAGATTGCGCACCACAATCCACCGCAACCAGCGGTACTGATGATCCACCGATTCCGAGACGAACCCAAACGACTCGATAGACCCATTTTCGGCACGACGTGCTGTAACCATCTCAGTGAGATAGTTGGGGTGCTTGGTACCCAAGTGGGAAAGCAGGTTGGAGTAGCCGGTCGCTGGGGCTTGCTTGCGCCCTCCGTTGCAGATCTTGCAGGTGTAGCCGAAGTCGGCTCCCTCGTCGAAGAAGAAGGCACAGATCTCAGTACTGGCTGGCATGGTGAGGATGGAGGAGAGCTGGCGAGCGTGTTGCTTGGGTGGGCTTCTGGTTGAGGTGCAAATAGCAGAATGAGATGGCAATGTTCTGGAGCAGATTTGTGGCGGGTTTCATCATTGGTTGGTCCCGGAGGACACTTGTTAATAACTTATTTTCACTATGATCACTTTACACTTTGTTTTACGATACTTTTCTTTTTCTTTCGTTTATAGTAATTTATTGGGTATTATTGCCCAAATTATATATTTCGTTTTTGCTCGTTGACTCAATAAGAAATAGTGGCTGCACTATTGTACTGATTATTGCACCAAAAGCTATTTTTTTCGATCCCTGCTGCTAGCGTACGCGTTTTCGTGGTGGGCGGGGATTCAATTCGTGCGACGCTTGGTTGTTTGGGCCTAGTTAGTCATAACCTTTCGAATTGACTTTCTGCATATAACCTTTAATACAGCTCGGATATTTTCTTGATCTTGTATCTCCAGTTGAGTGTGCTACGTATACATATAAAATAATGAATATTACCTGTTGGGCTTTGCGTCATTTGCTGCACCGCTTTGGTTCTCGTTGTCGTTGCTTGGCTTCATATTCTTGAATAAGACCGGAAACGTGAAAGAGGTTTTCTAGAGATTTCCATGTTTCCTCTTTTCCACCCACCCACCAAATGAGGTGGCGGACAACACCGAGGCGTTTTCGCTTGCGGAGAACTGCTTCCACGAGTTGATCAGCACTACCGTCATGTAATATGATTTCTTGGGGTCTCTAAAGTCGAGTGGGCGTCTCATACGGCTTAAGTGAACCGGTGTTGAGCACAGGATGAAGCTTGATACCGGGTGGTAAGTTAATTTCATAAGCGTGCTTATGCGCCGTTGCGTACTACGGGGTATGGTCCTATACACTTGGGACCGATCTTGCGGGAGTTGCGGAATACCGTATATACCGTATGGAGATTCTTGGTGATCAGATACACATGATCACCCAACTTGAACTCTTGATCTTTGCGGCCCTTGTCGTACACAACCGTTATGTGGGCTTGAACATCTTCTAGCGTGATGTTCTGTAAACTTGACACGTTGTCGTTGTCCTCTTTGTAACTCTTCGTCGCCTTGATGCTGCATGAGCGGACAGCGGGTTTGCTGGCACGTAGCCAAGATCAGTCTTAACTGGCGATATCTTGATGCTGGAATATACAGCTGAGTTGATGGCAAACTCCGTATTCGCTAGATGTGCATCCCAGTCGTCTATTTAAGCAACACAAAACACCGTAGACACTCTTCGAACGTGCGGTTGGTGCGATCGGCTTGACTATAACCTTGTGCACAGTATGATACTGTCATATTGAGCTTAATCCTGACGTCTTCGAAGGCTTGTCTCCAAAAGCCAGAGATAAACTTACCGCGATCCGATACAATATCTTGTGACATCGTGAAGTCTCCAAATATTAGCGACGAACAGTGTTGTGACTTCTTGAGTCGACACAGTCCTCGTCGTTGGGATAAAGTGAGAACACTTGTTCAATCGGTCAACTACCACCCAAATACAATTGTTTCCACGCTTTGTATCCGGAAGGTCTGCAATGAAATCCATCGACATTGAACGCCATCGTTCCTCTGGAATCTTTAAAGTCTCCATCAAACCTGAGACCTTTCCGAATCGTGGGGTGTTTCGTCGGCGGTTTCACAATCAGCGATGCATTTCTTGACTGTTCGGATCAAGCGTGTCAAATACAATCTGCTTGCAAGTTCAAGTATGTGCGATCCGTTCCTGGGTGTCCACCGTAGTTAGAATCGAGGACTTCCTCAATGATACGGTGTCTAAGCGCCATTATATTGGGCGCAACAATACGTGGCTTTGCATCTGTCGAACCTTGGTACCATAGCAGATTATTTTCTTTGAAGTAAGCCTTGTACCGTTTTCGGATACTCCACAAGTTGTAGAGCCATCACCGTGCTTCAAAATCACACACGTCGAATGTCGTGAATGGCCTTAACTTTCTCGTAACATTCGATGATTGTCTTGACCAAGCCGTTGAGGGTCGGATCTCTGTCACACATAGCTTATTACTAGTCATTAACCCTTTCACTACCAGAATTGCGTTACGGGTCCAGCAGGACCTATGCCTTGTCGGATCAGCATCCGCTATAATCGAATAATCGACCAATGCGAGCAACTCGTACAGCAGATGGTGAGCACGCAGTGATATCCACGGTACTTGCATTCAAAAGTTTGAAAGGTCGAGAGACAAGCCAGAGCAATGCAGGAGAGCCCCAAGGTGTGTCGCTACTGCGGCGACGCTCCTTGCGAATGGGAACAGCTCGGCGAGGAGATAACGGCTAGCCGGCTGAGAATGTTGGCATCTCGGGGTGGTCACATGGTCCACGAGACCTGCAAGGCTCTGTTCCAACTCTACCACTACCACTAGCATGTGAGGCTTGCTAAACGCCCCCCTTCCGGTTCCCAACATGCATAGCAAAACAGCTCGCACTGCTGAAGAAGATAATATAGTATTTTATTGGTCGTGCTAGTTAGGCCTCTGGAAGTGTGAGCTCATCTAATGGGTTATCGTTTTTTTAGCCGAGTGCGTCCTGAAGATCCTCCGTCGGAGGCTGCAATCACTTCATCCAGCGCTGAGCGAACCGTCAGCGACCGCGACGTGAATGCATCCCGATAATGAAATGCTGTAAAGCACTCAACGTGGAAGCCTCACAGACACGCTGTGCAGCCGTACTTCGATTTTTTATGTTCCGCAGCGCGCACAAATAACAAGTAAGCTTTCATTCGAATGTTGGGTCGAGTTTGGTGTGAGCATGTGCCTGCTTCCGTCGGCTCCTACCATATCTTGGACAGGATCTCGTTGCGGTAATTCTCGGCGCTTCCGTCTAACTTGTCGAAAGTATGGCGCCGTCATACTCTCCGCGACTCTGCGTTTCAATTCTCGGAGAGTAAGTGTGGTGGTGTGTGCAGGTGCAAGTTTTTTCATCAAGCTGAAGGCGTTTATCAAGGACATGTCCAGTGCCAGGTAAAAATGCTCATTTCCAGTCGAGTTTCCTTGCGGCGTATGGGATTTGTGCTGCGGAGTTGGTCTACTCTATCCACCGCGTTCATGAAAATATTTAAAACAGCATTGGTGCTGGCACTAGCAGCCTTTTGCGATGCAAGTTCTGCTCGCCAGTCCAACGCCGAATAGGTGCTAGTCCGTGAAACAGATCGACGGCTTCACGGGATAATCCACTAAGTACTCGTTGCGACGGAGTGCCTGCAAGATCGTTTGTGTAGAATACAACAGGTTTTTATCGAGAAAAACAATGAAGCCTGCATGAGCGGTATTTTCATCGTAGGAGCAAAGGATATTCTTTTGCTGACTGGTAATTTTTGCTGAGCACGCTTGTGCGCTGCTTGAGCGCTGCTCCATTTTGGCTGAACATCTACCGCTGCCACGAGTTCCCATCTACCGCGCTCCATCATTTTCACGCGCTGAACTGACTGCGCGAGTTGAATCTCATTCCATTTCCCTGATATTTTCACCTTACAAGTGCCAATGATGCGCACCTCGCCGTCCGTGAAGGCGTGCAAGCTTTTGCGAGTTCGTGACGCGTGTAGTAGTTGTCGCAGACAACCAATCGACGGCGGGTTGGTGCCTGGTGCAGTCATGTTGCGTGGCCGATCATGGCAACCCACAGCGACGACGCAGAGTCACACTTCACGCTGATCTCATTCCGGGCTAGTGTCCTGGCAAGTGGTCGACGTAACTGCGGGAACACACCGCAATAGTGTTCAGCTGGGTGGGTATATGTGTTGCCTGACCCGTTGTCAAATAGCAAATGAACGTACAAACTCTCCCACCCAACGACAGCGTAAAACCTGATCCCGTACTTGTCAGGTTTGGCTGAAAGGTATGTTCGTGCCGCAGACCTTGCTTTTGTCTTAACTGTGATCTCGTCCAGACTGGATGCACCAAGCGGGACGGCAACGTCAGCGAACTTAGCCTCTATATGACGCAGCATGTCACGACTGTGCCATAGCGGGTCCTATAGCTTGTAGACTTCTGAAACATTATTAGGTGGATGTAGCTGAACCTTCGCGCGTATGTGTTCGAACCGACTCCTTGACATCGTCTCCGCAACATCGCGCTGACCCAAAAGCGTTTATCAGGCCAAAAGTCCTTCATTTCCGTTATTGGTAGGATACTCATAGCGATCTCGAGACCCATGTAGGCGTCGAAGTCCACAGCAGACACCTCATCTACTCCAGCTTGCCGCAAGCTCACGTTTGTCCACATTCGCGGCGTGTCGCGGTACGTATTGCTGAAGAAGAGGGAGAACAGACCCACCTCCTCCCTCTCTGAGTGCGCCCTTCTAACTAACGCATCTTGCTTGATGTAGAGTCCGCTCTCTTCAGTCATGCTGTCAACGTACGCATTCGTAGGTAGGCCATTAGAAAGGTGCGTTGTGAACGCAGCAGAGGCTGGCGCGTCAGCCTCCCCTTCGCCCTCCTCCACAGCACCCGCCTCCTCCGGCTCCTCCACCTCTGCGTCCTCCTCCACGGCGCCCTCGCCCTTGTTCTCCTCCACGGCGCCCTCGCCCTTGTTCTCCTCCACGGCGGCCTCGCCCTCGTCCTCCTCCGGCTCCTGCCCCACCGCTGCCCCCGATGCATCCAGTTCCCAGTCGCCGGCGTCGTTGTCTGCTGCTTTCAGCAGCGCCGCTACGTCCATTATGGGCGTCTTGTGCTTGGGATCGGTGGCGACGATGCTTGGGATTCTGCGAAATGAACAGCAGAGAGAATGGGAGGTCGCGCAAATCGTTTCGAGCTGTTATGTCCGTTACGGTACTGGAAATTACGGGTCCATGGAGACCCGTACGGCTGCACAGCGTGTCCGCTTCATCTCGGTATCTGTGATTTCAGCCATTGGTATGCTTCTAACACTGCGATTAGAGGTCCATGTGGACCTGTACGGCACTGGTAGTGAAAGGGTTAAAGCTTGGAACCAGTAGATCATGAAACGCCTTGGTATCAGGCTTGAGATGTGGCCTTCTGCTAAGTGCGTCGGCAATACCATTCTTGGTTCCAGGGAGATACACTAAAACTGGCTGGTATCCCGTAAGCTAGACGTCGGTTTACCATTTTCTACTGGAATGTATCTTCGAGAGATTTGCGATCTATCTCAATCATCACTGGTCGATCCAAACAGCATATTCGAACCGCAGATCATGCGTTAACAACAGCGAGTAGCTCCTGTTGTTGCACCGAATCCTTTAGCTCCGCTGACTTCATCTTCCGACTTGTGAATTTAATCAGTCGTTTGACCCCCATCAACCACTTGAAATAGCACGCCAGTATGCGTACTGTCCACAAAAGCGTTGCACGTATCCAGTCAGCCCGATAAAGCTGTGCAGTTGTTCTTGCCTCTTGGGTACTGGCTATTCGAATCATCTGCACTTTGTCCGGATCGATGCGAACACCGTTGGGACCGATAGAATTGCCGAAACACGGTTTTTCTGAGTAGAACACGCACTTGGACAGCTTGTCGTAGAGCCTGTTCTTCTTCAAAGTCTCAACATGCCCGCAGATGCTCGTTGATATTCTTCGACTTCGAGAAGATGTTGACGTCATCGTAAAATGAACGCGAATGTGATAGACTCTTGAACAGTGATGATGGCAACTGATGCATCGTCTCTGGAGAATTGCTGACTCCCATTGACAACACCAGGTACTCGTACAACCCCACTGGGTGCTTGAAAAGCGGAATATTTGATATGGTCTGAATTCATTCACACCTGATACTATGCTGACATCAGATCCATACACGAAAATTAGTAGGGCCTACCATACTGTCGAAGATATATTCCTTACGCGTCATCGGTACGCTCTGTCGGATCGTAATTTTGTTAATGTATCGGTAGTCATGAACAATGCGCCATCCAACTGGTTTTCGCACGCAAAACGCTGATGCTGTATGGGGAATGATGCTTGAATGGATTAATCCCTTAGAAATCATCTCGCGTACCCACTTGTTCATCCCATCTTTCTGTTTTGGTGACAACCGCCACCATTGCCGATTCATGGCAACATTTCGGTCCTTCACATCGCTACGATGCTCGATTCCACGTTGCCTGGGCAATCCATCAGAGAGTTCCGGCTTGAAAACGCTGTCCTCATACCCTTCTAGGACTGGAAAGGCTGGATTATCCTTGAATGAATCCCAATCGGTTTGTAGAGGTCGTTTATCTTTTTAGATCCAACGTTGTTTGGTTCGTCGTTACGCCTGATATATCGCTCAATTTCGTGATCATGTCCTTCGTCAGCACAATCACGAAATCATGTCCAGGTTGCCCATTCGCAGGTAATCGCAGAAACGTTTTCAGCTTCTTCCTTGTGATGTACTTGGTTTCGGCTCCTTCTGAGTCAACGACTCCAAGAGTAAACAGCGCCTCTACTTCGGCATTCTTCTTCTCTCTCCGAGATAGATTCTCCAAGTCTCATATCGTCATTCAGCTGCTTCGGCTTTGCCCCCAAACCGCGTTTCTGGCACGCGGGCTCAGCAGGAACCACGGCTTATCGTAGGTGCGTTTTTGCTGGCCACATCTCTGTAAAGCCCGGAATCTATAGTCAGACTGCCCTTCCCGCAAGGAGTCGATGTTTCAGCTTCTGAGGATTCGAATTAGTCGTAATTCTTGAAGCATCGACGTTTCCAGTCGATATCTAGTTGTACATCCACAAAGAACGGCACCCCGAGAATGCAGTCGAATTCATATGGGATATCGAACATGATAGCGAATCACTGATAGTTGGGTACACCCTTGAGTTGGATCTCAAACTTCACCAACTCTAAGATGGTCTCCCCATCTTATTGTAGTCTCATTCATCTTATTGTCACCGCGCGTGATATTCTCCGTGACGCAGGTGAGCTCCCAAAACCGGCAGCGTTAAGTTAGCCCTGCCAGGTGTAAGAAGCTCCGTAGAATGAAAGATTAATGTCACGCCACGAACTGGAGGAACCGTGTGGCAAGGTGCGGGGGGCTTGCAGTGCGGCACAGAGAACTTGAGGACTGCAGGTGCGGCGGCGAGTTTGGAAATAGGTGACACACAGACCCACCACCTCAAAACTTGAGGTTTATCCGGCCTTCGGAATTGATAAAGTTGACTATACTTTGTTGAAGTGTTTTGGAACCCAGCCTCATTATTGGCTAGCTGCATAGGGAGCCCCGCTTGGGAACTTGTCGATTACTTGCGGCTATCAACCAGGAAGCTGCGGTACACTACCAAAAGGGCAGAATGAGTGCTACATCTGTATGCTGTGCTCTTTGGCTAAGAGTTTTTGCCTGACGTTGTAAGCGTGCTGGTAAACGTTGTTATCATAAAGGACGAGCATGCCTACAACGCTGACAAGAGAGCTGTGACACAGCTAAAATAGTGAATGATATGCCGATCTTCGATCGTACACGGACGAAAAGATTGTTAAGACCACTACCATGGTATTTGAATCAGGACATTGTCCGCCCACTGGAAGATAGTTCCAAGTTTCTAATACTATGTCCATCCGGTTTTCCTAGTAGTGCATATATTTACCACAATATAGGGAATTCCTGCCAAATGCTCTCCGCGTCACTCTGGCACTTCATCGTAGAACGGAAGCGATGTGAATGAATTTGAGTTTTTGAGAACTTGGTTGGAATCGACTGCCCTTACTTCTACGAAGCAGCACATTAATGCCAACTTAGAAGCCCGTGTGATCATTTCGGTCTCGGAGTTGAAGACATTTCTACAGGCTAAGTTTTTACTCGGTTTCACCAACAGTATTTTACGATTCGAAGAACAAAGCGCTTTATCCCCCAGTGAAATATGCCATTAACCCCTCCAGCCCCGTCGAGTACACAAGGTAATTAACGATACTAAAGAATTTAAGCGAGTAAAGTGGACGGACAGCTTTTTGGTTAGTAAGTTGAACGGATCCGTTTGAGCACGAGCCTCATCTCTGGCATAAAATAGACTCGCTACGCTGATTTTGTTCAGAAATTGGATTTGCGACCAAAATTTTAGTAGCCCGTCTCAATGACAATTTGATCTTGATTCGATCGAACTCAGCGCGTGGGCTTGGGCTAACACGCATTAGAAATCAGGTTGAACTGTAAGAGAGTACACGTACGCAAGTCATTGATCGTCCCATAAATGCCGTTCGAGCCTACAAATGCATATTGGACCGGTACAGCATGGTATAGTGTCGCTTACAACCTAGGGCGGTGTATTGCATCATGATGCGAGTCCATGGTTGCTGTGGTGAAGATACTTCAGCGATCACTCAGTGGAGCTTGAACAGTCTCTCACATTTGTCTTGCTGGGGTGATGTTTGCATTAGTCAGAGGCTATAAATTTAAGGTCGTGAGTCGACAGAAAAACGGGAAGGATTTGTATCGTTTCGCCACAAGATTTGGTATCAGATAGGGCATGTGACCCATAGCGATAACAGCGATGAGAAATGTCGTGGTCCCGCTTGTGGTTCATGGGATCCTGACCACAAAACGTCGTCATAAGACACATCACATGTAAAAGTTAACACGTTAATCGAGACAAATTTGCAACTAACACTACGATATTCTCTTTGTTTGCGTGTGGAGCTCTCGACTGAGGTCATTCGCAACAATGGTGTTACTTGTAAGTGTAGCATGAGCTTGAAGAGCACGCGCAACTTGGAAATTCATCCGAAACGGCGATTGACCGAGAAACTCTCAACCCAAAGAAAAATAAAAAGTGATAGATCTGGAATGGGCTAAGAGCGATGATCGCAGGAAAGCTGCATTACCGTAATCTCGGTGTTAATTGTCACCCCGTCCGTGCCGCCTACCCCTATTTGAGAAAAAACCTCACGTGCACAAAATATGGTGTGTACACATCACATTATATAGCGACCTACGACGTCGTCATCCCAGGTCACCTCGCCTACGACTTGGTCGACGCAGGCTATCGACTCGAGTATCTCCGCCAACTCGTCGTCAACATTTGGAGCCTCGTCTTCCGCTTGATCGTCCGTCCGCTCGTCAAACAGCAAGCCCACCTTCTTGAACCCACTCTTAACAGTAGCTTTGCTCAGACCAGCCCACGCAGAACTCAGCCACTGAACCACTTGCGCGCTCGCATCCTGCCATCCTCGCTGATTAGCAGCCTCGCGCTCTCCAGCTTCAAGAGCTGTGTTTTTGTACTTGCGGGGCTTCCTGCTCTTGCCCTTAACGGAGACCCTCATCGCGCTGCGTGGTATCAGTAGATTGGGCTGCTGGAGGTGGCGGTTTCTGAACTGCTGCTGGATGGCTGAGGTTGTTTGCGGGGTGACAGTTAACACAGTTTGACCGTCTGGCAGAATAGCCATCTGTGATTGGTTGAGCAGGGGGTGACAATTAACACCGGGTGACAATTAACACCGAGATTACGGTATGTGAAATGCACCGTCTATTTCAAATGCGTAATGTGCATAGACTCAGCGATTTATGTGGTGCGGACAGTGAACTGCGTGCACACGGTTCACACTATGAAATTCCACCCTAAATGTGATCCAGTCTACGGACTGCGCACTGGACCACGTCCGAGCCCGTTCCGTTAAAAGCCGTTTGTTGCGTGCACTTGCAAGCAATGTGTGTTGGCAGGCCGTTTCGGAAGTGAGGTCACATGCCATCTCTCCGTCGCATCCACCGGCTTATCCTCTTTGTGATGTGCAACTGGCTTGTTTCCCTATACCTTTGGTTAGTGGTATAAGCCGTTCATTATTTCGCCAATCCAGTTGGTCTTCTCTTCTTAGTAGCATATCGCCTAGTGTTACCTCATACATAAAGAAAAAAGGTATTGTGGCACAACACTCCAACTGAAGTTGCCAGAATTGCCGTCAACCCGTTTACATCCATTATGAAGATTCAACTTAGATGTGTTCCTCTAATTTCGTCTTGTCACAAACCCAAATGAGCAAACTCATGTTAGCCAACTTAACTCTTGTATGAATAGGACATAATGGATACATACCCAACTTAGATAGAGGAACCCAAAATCTGATCCAATAATTGCAACTTCACTAACTCCCTGGATGAGTTGTCCCGACAACTTCTCAAACTGATCGCTCTCTATCTTGCCTCCGCGGCAGGTCCCGACGAAAGCACTTCGTGGGAGGGCATCCATAAGGTTTGTACTTGCCTGGTGACAGTGGTCTGGCCTAAGTCACAACGGCCGTTACGGTCCCGACATCTTGGCAACCAAGAGTCTACGGGATCTTCAAACAGAAAGTCCGGTTATCCGGCTACTCGCTGGCGTCTAGTTGCTTACTTTCAGTTGGCATCAAGTTAGAGAGTCGTGCAGTAGAATTAACTTACGAAAGAGTCAAAATGTTCAGGAGTAAGGAGCGGGCATGTACGTCATCCATATAGGGCTAGGCGAGCCATGGGTTTAACCCCTTAAATTAGCCTCCAATCATACCCTTAGGCCAGCCTGAACCCCGTAAAAAAAAATTTATCCTGATCCTTTGTTCCTAACCAAAACTTTAATTTTTGTGTTATAAACTATCTCTTCAGAAAAATCATTTTGGACGCTGCTACGGCCCATGAATTCTATTAGGGATATGATTATGCAATCTATGTTATCACCCTGTATTAGCCAGGTCGTTTCCATGTCTGATCTTTGCCTCTTGAGAAGTGGATATCAGAAATACTGCATCATGGATAGAAATAGTCCAAAATGAAAAATATTCATATACATACAGTGAAACCTATCACACTATCATTTACCTCCACGTATTTCCATGCGTTAGAAACATGTAAATTTCATGATGACAGAACACCGCGAAAAATGAAGACTGAATGGTGAATGTAGATGTCGGCATGTGCCGCGTCACAGCCTTCTCCCAGCAGTGTCCGTAAGCAATTGTCAATTCTAATTTTGTTCATGTTAAATATGTGCCAGTTCCATTAGGACAGTCACCGTGTGTGTGACACGACCAAAACATGGAAGAATCATGTTCATGATAACTTCGTCATTATATAGTTGAAGGACAAGTGAAATTTGAAGTGTTAAATCTTCAAGCTGAAGCTGCTATCCTTGCGCGCGTTGCTGAAGTCCGCAATTGCGCGTAAGATTTTCCAGCGTCTGCGGCAAAGTCCATCAGCCGAGTAGTCGTTGCCAGCTTCTTTCCAGAACCGCTTCCAGAAGAAGAGGCAGACAAACACCACCGTCCTTCTACACAAGTGCTGTCCTTGCAGCGTTCTTTGACTTGCCTCTCGTACTCCTTTCTCAGCTCCAGCCACTCTACTAGCGATTCACGCGCGATGGAAGTCACCTTAGGAGCGTTCACGACTGCGAAGATAGGTTGAGGTACGCGTGTCGGTTGCTGGAGCGTCGAATCTGCCCCAGTTCCGTCTTCGAGTTGCAACTCACGCCTAGTGGAGTTGGTCGAATCGCGATCGCTTCCGGCGGCCTTGGGCGTCGTCATCTTGATGCTTTTCCAGTCGGTGTTGCTTGAACCTTGCACATAAAGATATCTTTGTAGTAGATCTACGAACAATACGAGGGAATCTGGCGCATCCTGTCAAACCAAAGCTCTGTTTTCAGTTTGTAGCTAATTCTTAACTGATCTCACCTTGGCCATCCTGTTGGTCTGCGGTCATTTTGTAACTACTCTCATGCTATTCTTGCCATCTTGGGTGTCGCCCGTCATCGGATGGCACCTTGATGAGTGGGCTAGGCTTGTAGGCTTGTTCTCTTTGCCACCCACTACACTCATAAACAGACAAGCTGACGCACAGTCGTTGACTAGACTAGCCTTCCGCAACTGAGCTTTGCTGAGGACCCTTAAATCCAATAAGTCGAAGAGAGTTTCAACGGACGACAAACCAGCGTAATGCCCCAAAACCAATGAATTGGCGATGTTAGGAGTTTAGGTGACGAACAATGCTAGCCCGAAACTAGTTTGATATGCGAAAACTGTGTGCCGACATGGGTTCGTTTCGCATTGCTTCCCCAGGCCGAATGTGTTCTAATTTCCACCGACTTAAAAAATCGCTGAGCAACTGAATCAGGGTAGGGTCAGCAACGTAAACATCCCTGGAATCGACGCTCGTTTTCGCGCACTGCACGCTCAAGCTGTTCAGCGATTAAGTTTCATATTCATGTTATATGTGAGGAAACCTTTAGCACTGGAAGTGATTCTGGCTATACATGTTTCGTAATAATATCCAATCAAATGCAACCAAGGAACACTTGCTCCACAAAGATCTCATGAGTGTCAGTTGTGGAGCTCATACTAACATTCGTACTCTCCGCATTGCGTAGTTCCTGCACCAGCTCGGCCTGCCTCATCTTTTGACGGATATGACATCGTTGGTAGATCAAACCGATTCTGCTCGCGTCGCCGATTGGTCGCTGGTTGCTGCTGAATGGACTTAAAAGCGTCCGTTGTGGGACCTCCATCGTCATGCGCACTCTCCACGTTGCGGGGTTCTTGCACCAGTACAGCCGTCTCAGATTTTGACGGGCACAAATCGTTGTTGAATCAACCGGTTCTAATCGCATCATCGCGCAGTATCCAAAATGTAGAATGCCAAATTCGTCGTCCGAATCATCTCCGCCCATCGTGAACGTTCCGGTATTGACCATGGCACTCAAGTACACCTCTGGGCGCAAATATCTCTGGAGCTCTCGTATGCATTCTTTCCGCAGTGGCTTGTACAGCTGTTACATTTTTGGACAAAGCGTACATACCAAGCGAAAATGTCACGATAGAGCTGGTTTTCGTCGGATTGGTGCTCGCTCCATTGCCGTTATTCTGCTTCTCTCAGAGTGTCGAAAGGCAAAAAAATATATATATCACCTTTGTCATCTCCTCTGGTCATACTGGTGTCGTTATCCTTATTTTCCAACTCAACGTCTCAGATTAAGCGCCTCTAAAAGACGCCTTGCACAAAACTCAACTGCTAGTCGCTCCCGCTTGCTGGTGTCGGTCTCCGTCCAGAATTGGTCTAAAATGAGTGGTGGCTGCTCGAGACAAATTCAGAAATGGCTAGCGCTCACAGTAGCTAGCGCCAGCCAGCCCATCATGATGATTGCTTGCTTAAGAACAACTCTGGTCCATGCGCCCGGTTTATTGGCTTGAGACGTCTCTTATTTTAAGAAGGGGGCATTTCATCATCACATTACTGTCGAAGAGTTTCATGACAAACTTCCGTGTTGGTCGCGTTGTCTGACACGCGGGATGCTAGTGTATGTGGTGTCGGTGCTTATTACGATGAATGATAGCGCGAGCTGCTACGTAATTTGTCAGAATTACGCTGACGACTGAGACTGCACACGTGCATCTTATGAGGGGCCTCACACGAAGCACTAAGCAGTCTGAGTCGTCAGCGTACTATAATCAGAACACTCGTTGTAGTTCACGAATCCAGCTCACCGATTCACCTGTCACTCCAACAGTATAACTAAAAAATCCTATCCGTTGCAGTGAAAGGGCTATAGAAGTCCAGATAGTTAGGTTGGGTTTTCCCTGGATATTGCATACAGCGCTGATTACAAATTTGCGGCATTGGGGTGAACGATATTCGAGATATGATAGTTGTTTAAGCTCCTTGGACCAATCAATTGGTTTTTATGGGTTTTGGGGAAAAAATGGCTGCTGGAAGCTAGCGGCTTTTGACAGAAAATAGTTGCGTTATGGTACACACCCCAAGAAAGGAATTCAGATGGATCCCTCAATTGTCATGGAGTCAAATTTATTCCAATTTCAGGATAGTATTCTTATCTCGGGGTATACCGTTTTACTGGAACTTCAACTATTAGTCATCTTCCAAAGCCCATTAGAGCAAAAAATTGGCTGCAAGGAGCTCATCAGCACCGTCGCCAACTAAGCATCTCGAATATCGCTCACCAACGCCTAAAGAAAGCTGCAATTTTGTCAGCACTCTTCGTGCAATTTCCACGGTAAACTCAACCTAACTTTGTGGACTTCTAAAACATTTTCTCGGGGGTTATTTTTGTTCGTGACGATACTGTAGGAGTGGCAGACGGATTTGTGAGCTGGTTTCATGAAATACAGCAAATGTTCCGAGAGGAATTGCAGAATATACAAGGACAGAAAATGCAGGTGTCAATGCGACCTGGAAGATATATACTATTCTATAGTTTACACCCCTTTAGGGAAGTCTTTGTCGATTTTCTGCTCCATATTCCGTCAGAGGGGATTTAGTAATAATTACTTAGCTTTGTAAGCCATCAGGAACCGATAATTCGCAGTTCGAAGAACTGTCGTTTGAGGCAGTGTTCCGGATGTCATCGAGTAACATTGATGCAACACGCTCTCTACTGGGATGACATCGAGTGACATTCACACAACACACCGAATTATCTAGGCTTGAAAATTAGGCGCCTACATAGACTAATTAGGTCTAATTAGGCATAATAGACCGTTTTTAGGTTTCTTATAATATTGTGCATTGCAGCTATTCTGGCGGGTGGATTGTTAATTCTTGCCTTTTTACCTTTATAAATAGACGATATGCCTTTATTTATTGCAATTACACCTTAAATTATTGTAGCTTGCCCTACACCTCTGATTAGTTTCTTACAGCCGGTTTCAAACCACCAATCTGCCCGCTTTCTGTATTATTCGAGCGAGATAAGCGTAACTCCACGTTTTCTCGTCACGATGAAATTGACCAAAATGACTTGACCTCGAATTATCCATAAATTAGCGAGCATGTCGAGATAATTATCCCATTGTGGCTAGATTTAGGACAGATTTACGACGGCAGAATCAATGAAATGCACAACACTAATTAGTGCCTAAATACCTCCTTAAATATGTGTGCCTTACACAAACTTGTGTTGATTACATGAATCAAAACCACCGTTGGCAAAATTCAATCGAGCACTGAAACCTAAATAGACTAATTTGATTTTGACTAATTAGTCTAGTGGGAATTCATGACACCTCCCGGCCAGAGTCTGATAGTAGCCCGATTTCGCGGTGGCAGAATAATACTACTATCGAGGAGACGTCGGTATCTACTTATACTCTTTTCAGAGCAGTGTGTCACCCAGCAGTAGTATTAGTATTGGTATGATATTATAAAATAGTAAATGCTGAAATCACGAACTTAATTAGGAGGCTAAGGGACGTCTAATGCATACAGACAAAACGTTGAATTGCGCGGTGATCGCGCATCGATTTCTCGTAGGTGGGACAGTCTACGGATCTGAGCTTTCACACTGAGCTTCATGAGCATCGTAGCTAGCGCTACATGATTTTGGACGGTTGTTCATTATGGTAAGCGAAAAGGTCAATTACAATCCTCTCAAGCTCGCGCATTCTCCTCGCGATTATGCGTGAGCACTAGCTGCTTCTATGTGCGGGCATCGTCCGTGTGCGTTCTGCGGTCGCCCACAACGAAGCCTCCGCCGGAAGATACATAAAATGCCGTGAAGGGCACGTTGCCTAGCCGCGATTGAGACAGCACGCCAACCACAACTTTCTCATCCACAAGTACATAAATAAACATACGAATGCCCGAGTTTCAGGTACAAGAGCGAATTGTGGGAGCCTTTTTGCCGTGCAATCCACAGGTACTAAATATGCAATAATCGTAGCTACTAGGGCTACAATTACTGTTGCTCCAACTACTGAACCTACTATCGTAGATTTACGGATATTCGAATACCAGTATGAGGTAATACTGGTAGTAGTATCATAGATAGCTACTACTGCGGGGATTACTCTCGGACTCTGCTCCCGGCGCCCGCGATCGAGTAGACGTAGAGATCACGACGCGCTACGTGACGAAGACGTCGGAGCTGGTGTTCGTCGTGCCACCCACCAGCGATACTACTGAGGTCACCGAGACCACTGAGACGACGTACACAACCGAGAGGTCGGAGGTGATGTTGACATCATCTTCGGTTTCTACTGCTGGTGTAGCGGGGCCAGGATAGTGTACCCGGGGTACACTAATACACGCAAACCCACTAGTGTGTGGGACACACACTAGCGACCAACATTACGAGCCGTCAATGTAACTATCATTGACGGGCGCTCAGGCGCACAGCTATTGGTTGAAAGGGCCACATTTCAACCAATCATGTTCATGCATTTCATGCAAATGTGTGAGAGCCAACCATGTTCTCACCCTTGCAATTAGATATCATCTTGAAGGGGTTAAGCGTAAAGATAAAGCCTGCCCGCCACGCGGCGGGCTGCCATTCAATTCAGTTTTCTATTTTGATCTAAAGTGTTAAGTATTTGCTTTAGAAAACGCGAGCCCGCGTATTTCTATCTTACATACAAACTTTAAGTCTACGCTTCCTCAATACGCGCATACTGTGTATGCTAAGAAACAGAGCGTAGCTCTCGCCCTGTTTCAGCTGGCATGACGTCGATCAGCTCCACTCAAGAGGCTGGTTCCCATTTGGATGCGTCGGTGAAGACGAATTTTTCCGCTCGGAGGAATTCGACGGTAGCATCGTGACCAAGACGAAGCGCACGACGCGGTACACAGTGACAACCGTCGACATGACTTTTTAAATCACGCAAAATGTCTGTCCGACTAAAGGCGCCGCTAACGAAAATTTGGATACACAGAGCACGTCGCGTTTTGACCCGACGTTCGTTTTAGAAAGATTATTCGCGATTCAACGCAAAGATGAAGGTGATAATTCACTCGAAGCCGCCACTATATGCACTGGCCCGTATCACCAGAGGCTCTTATGCGACGCCAATTGATGATGACTCTGATGTAGATCTTTTTCCTGTTTTCTATGACACACAAGCGTACTCGAAAGCTTCTGTCATACTCTTGAGGTCCGTCACAGAGGAAAAGAGATCGCTCTCAGCTCACTTACAGCAGTTTCCGCTTGTTTCGGCTGTTCCAACAACAATCTACAAAATCTAAGGCGAGACGTGGAGTCCATGGTTGTCGGAAATAGAAATCGTCGATCGGATCCATAAACAAATCTCAGCAAAAATACGTGCTGGTTTTACGGTTTGCTTCTCGTAACGCTTTCACTACACTGTCCCTTTAGGGCGAGGTCGAGGTAGAAAAAAGCCCCAGAGAGCAGCGATTAGTATGCAATGAGGTCGATGTATTACTCATCCTTACCGATTTGACCGACGGAGAGCCAGTCATGGTTGGCAAGCCGAAAGCCCCGCACACTCGTTTCGTGTGGTCTGTTCTGTTGTCGCGCCCGAGCTGAAACTACGCAGCAAGCTTCAACAGGAACAACTCTAAAGTTCAGATCGCGGTCCTTTGGCAAAAGGCTGGATCCGAATCAAAGTTTCGTTTAGAGAGCCAACAGCGCCCGACCCACACATCTTATGAAAACCGCGCTCAACTTGGGCCCATCCAACAGGAGTGCTAGGGAACGCTATGGTGGAGTTCTTGAAAGTGTTCAGGATGAGCACAACATCTTTGATGTACGACAGAGTCCGACGTTGTCCAGCACCAATCTTCTGACTAGCCGTATCCGCGGAGCAGCTGTGCGTTAGGTAGTAGAGAGCAACGGCAACTCGGTCTTGGACAGTAAAGCGTGCGTTTAGGCGAGGAAGCTGAGCAAGAGAGGCCATCGCTCACGAATTCGAGCGACGATCGCGTCAAACGTGCGCACCGCAAGTTCGTCCGGAACCACCCTTCTTTACATGCTAGGTCTTGCAGAGCTTCCTTCCAGCTGTCTATCCGCAGGGCGTATCGGCGTTTCGACGGGAGGGGGTTGAAACGTCCGTCACTTGCGCAGACGACAGCCACGACAGCGACAGCAGCAGCGCCGACGATGATCTTCTTCACTCGTCTCGACCTGAGCATTTCGTGGTGCAGATCTTTTTCTATCTCTTTCTCCAACAAACCTCATCGAGGTACGCTGAGATGATCGCTTTGATATCACAGCGTGCCAGCAGCAAACCGGCGAATCAGGTGTCGAGTAAGTATACTTCATAGCAGCTCATTCTTACATCAACCTCGCCCTTACTCCTGCCCGGGCGAAATGGTCCCATCCTCCATTAGCTGCGTTACAAGAGAAAATCGCCTATGATTTATCTCGGGTCAAATATTACATACACTAGATAATGTTTCTTCCATTTTTACCTTGGCTACCGTTTTTTATTTTTTAGATTGTTTTGCTGTATCTTTTTATTTCTTTTTATCCATTCCAACCTTCAAACTGCGCTTTCCCCGGGTCCACCACCGGGTCCCCAATATAATTACAGATGAACCCCTCAATTGTCATAGCGTCGGGAACGGCAAAATTATTCCAATTTAGGGGTGTTCCAATCTCGGGGTGTGCCGTTTTAGGGGTACACTAAGGTGCAGCCTCAGGCATTCATCCGCAGACCACCTAGCAGCCAACTAATTGTGCTCAGAGCTCACAGAGCACATTTCGCAAGCTCTCGCTCGTTAGCAATGCCGTCGCCAACGAAAATATCTCGAGTGTCGCTCACCAACGCTCAAAAGCTGCTAATTTGTCAGCACCACACGCAACCCAGATGACGCGAGCCATATTTTCGAAATGGCTGAAGGAAATGGACACGACGTTTAGAATGCAGCATCGTAAATGACTCCTACTTCTTGGCAACGCTACTGTCCAGGAGGGGTATGATGAAGCCGCTGTGACGAATGTTAAGGTGGTATTTCTGCCAACCACCAGCAAACGGCAGCCGTTAGATGCAGGTATGATCACAGCATTTAAAAGGCGATATACCGACGGCGTCAAACACAGCATGTTGTAGATATTTTTGAGGCGTTGGGCTGGTACAGGCCTCAAGACTATTTTAATTGGGAGTTTGATGAACCTGAAGAGACAGATGCTATTACAGAGGAGCTTTCGACCATGCTGTCGCGACTCACGCCAACAATCCGATGTCAGTTTATGAGCTGCTTAATCCAGAGGACGAGAATGAAATCGTGGACGAGCCGACTGATTTGCGGGATCGAGGAGCAGGAGAGTGCCGACAATGATGTTGCTGAAGACGATGCATGCGGGAATGCTTCCGACAAAGAAGAAGAGGAGCTGACTGCCGCCGAAATCAACTATGGATAGGGAAACTTTTAATTCGTGCCGATACTACAGGAGTGAGTGTCAGACAGATCGGTTAGCAGACTTCGTGCAATGCAGCGATTATTCCGAGAGGAATTGGAAACAAACAAGGACGGAAGATGCAGGTGTCATGCTGACTTCATAGATCGACCTGTACGAATTTGACTATAGCCCTAGTTAAGCACCCTTTGACGGAATATATGTCGATTTTTTATTTCACATTCCGTCTGAGGGGATTTAGTAATAATTACTCAGCTTTGTATGCCAGGCGTGCCTAGTTGGTCAACGGGAACCCATTTTTTATTCCATTTGAGGGTGTATTCCAAGTCTGGGATTACTAAGAGGGGTTCATCGGTACTTAGCTTTGTAAACCATTAGGAACCGACATTTTAATTGATTTGAGCGGGTATTCCAAGTCTGGGATCACACCTGAGGAGTTTATCTATTCCCTAAAATTGGAAAAATGTCAATCCGTTCTCGGCGCAATGACAATTGAGGGGGTTACTCCTCTGTTTTCCTCATTTGCATTGAAGTCCAACTTGGAGCAAGATGGAGCTGTCTGTGTCGGCGCTGCCAGCTGCATGCGCCGCGCACCCGTTCGTGGCGAACATGACGCTGGGCCCGCTCGCCATCGACTACGTGCACGTCCACTACTGCTCGCTGGCTGGGCTGCCGCTGCTGTCCGCGTCGCTGCTGCCACTGTGGCTGGCCGCGCTCTTCTACTTCCGTGCGTCTCTCACTGCCTCCTCCCCTTCGTTCCTCCTCACCTAACACTCTCTGGTCCCGTAAACAGTGGGCAGCACCGCAGACGGCTATTTCTCCCCGACCTTGGCCAGTCTCAGCGACCGCCTGCGCGTCCCGCATGACGTGGCGGGCGTCACCTTCCTGGCCTTTGGCAATGGAGCCCCCGACGTGTTCTCGGCGCTGGCGGCGTACTCGTCGGGCGTGGGGAGACCGGAGTCAACGAGCTGCTTGGAGGAGCCATGTTCGTGTCCACGGTGGTCGTGGGGTGTGTGGCAGTGGCCAGCGCCGTGCAGGTCCAGCGCTGGGCGTTCGTTCGGGATGTGGGGGCTCTGCTTGCGGCCTTGATGTTGCTGGTGCTCTTGGCGCTAAGCGGTAGTGGTGGAGATTTAGGTGATACCGCGGCGGCTGCATTGCTGTTTCTGACGTTCTATGGGGTGTACGTGGGGAGCGTTGTGCTGCCTGCTTGTGTGGCGCGTTATCGAGTAGCTCAAGCGGAGTGTCGAGACGCTGAGCTGGCCAAGAAAACATCCATGATGGTATCGGCTTTTGGCATGCACTCTCACCGAGAGGCAAGGATGGAACGAAGAGAGTGCAACAGACACTGCAGTCGGAGTTCCGCTACAGCTTCATCACGAGATCGGAAGCTGATGAAAACGCGGCACGACAAACTGGTGAAGCGAGTAAAACTGAAAATGGACGAAGTAGTCACGCAGCTGAGCTAAGCGGCTTGGAGATGTCGTCACCCAGACCGTTGGGCGGGCCAAGATTCTCTAGCCGTGTATTTGATGATCACTTCGACGCCGTAGAGGATTCGCTGTCGTCACCGCTAATCGCCGATGATGAGCGCGTGTATATGGATGCCGACGACGAGCGCGCGATTTCGGAATGGCAGTTGCACCTTCGATGGAGATGGCGACTTCAGCGTCGCGTCATACGAATATTCACGAGCAAGAAGCCACTCGTGCTGAAATTGTTGTATATTCCTCAAGCGCTCCTTGTTCTCGTACGAGACGTCACGGTACCTCTGTTTGACGAAGAGTCCTGGTCACGGCCCAAAGCATCGGTCGCACCACTAACTGTCCCGCTTCTGGTTGCACTCACAAGTGGGTATGCTACTGCTGACGTCCTCGGTGGGCGATTCTCGCATCCCGTGCCGCTGTGGCAAGTACTTGTGGGCACAGGGATATGTTTGAGCGGAATCGTGTCGCTCAGTACTCACCGGTCACGGGCACCGCGGTCAGGAAAAGCTTCAAGTTTCTTGCTCGCATTGGCCTTCGTAGCCTGTGTGTGCTGGATCTATACGGTGGCGAATGAGCTCATGGCGCTGCTGGTGGCTGTTGGCTATATTACTCATGCGAGTAACAGTCTGCTGGGCCTAACCGTGCTTGCGTGGGGTAACTCGGTCGGCGACCTTATCACGGATGTGTCGGTAGCTCGTGCTGGCTTTCCGCAGATGGCTATCGCTGGCTGCTTTGGTGGCCTAGTTTTTAACGTCCTACTCGGATTGGGACTACCCATGCTCTTTGCGTGTGTGGGTGGTCGAAGTGAAGACTTGGCCTTGGATACTCACGCCTGGATATCACTGAGCTTTTTGTTCGTCGCGCTCTCTTCATCCTTGCTCGTCTTCCGTCATCACCAGTATCGCTGTCCATCGTGGTATGGGAAACTTCTGATGGTCTACTACGTGGTCTACTCTCTTCTGAACCTTGCCGTAGCATTTCGAGAGGCGCTCGTATAATTTAGGATAGGCTAGACAGCGTCTTTATGTTGTTTGAAGTATCAATTAAACTGCATCCTTGAGCCACCGAAACACAGGATCGGACTTCGCGCTTTGCGTGTCGCTGATACCATCTGCTAATTCGATGTCCTTGCCACTTGATCCGTCGAAATCCTCCGATTCAAAACGCCTGCGGGGCTTGGTATGGCGGATTACAGGCTCGTGACGTCCATCAGGAAGACTGAACAAATAAACATTAGAACAACTAAATACCTGAAAACGAACACGCCCACTTACTGCTCAAAATTCCATTCGAACGCGTTGTCACCAATGCCTACATCCAAATTGAAACAACATACAGATACATCCATTCGTGGCCATCAGTAACACTTAAAAGCTTGAAGGCTCAGCCAAAAGCGTACGTTGGTCAGTGTCTTCGACGTCGTCCTTGACTTCGTCCCATTCGGGTCGAACAGTCTTCGTGTGAAGCGGTCCAAAATCACCCAGCCAACCATTGTAATCTGTGCCCGTTTAGATATAATGCCGTCAGTTCTGCTTAGCATCAATCAACGCGCATTGGCTTACTTCGCTTTGTACGTGTCGGCTGACTCTTTCGCCTCTGCGGCTCAGGCGCGGGCCTGCACCCTAGAAACGTGTCGTCGAGTGCCGTGGTTCCATACAACTCCTCTTTCAGCGGGTCGTTTTGAGTTCGACGTTGCTGGCCTGGATCACTAATGCAAATGAAGAACATATCGAAATCGCATCATCAGTAACAATAGAACTAGGAAATAGATGAGCACGAGACATGATCTTACACTGCTGGCTGCTTGGACGCCGCCGGATCATCACGAGCAAACTTGTCCATGAGAGGACTCTTCATAAAGTCGTCTACGATCTCTAACGCAGCGGCACCTGTCGAAGCGTGATTAGCGTTAGTGTCAGGAGATTCTAGCCAATGTAATTTGCTCACTCACGTACCCTTCGTTATCTCATTCAGAGGCATTTTGTTAGAGCCGAGGTGTCGTTGACGCACGTCCTGCAACTTTCGGCGGGCGTCATACTCAGCGAGTCGAGCTCGCGCTAAGGTCTCCGCCATTCGCTGCGACTGCGTCTTCTTCACTCGCAATATCTTCTGACGACGTGCATCCAGCTCGGGTTGGATCTTGGAACGGACATGCTGAATGGAGCGAGGGGTTGGCGGTGGCTGTTTCTGCTGAGGTTTAGGATACAAGCGACGCTGTTTCGGCTCCACCGTCGTCCTTAGCGGTGCGTGCGTATTTCCCATTGCAGCACGCGAAGAATTCACATTCCAGCCTCGCCCTGTCGAATCCGAGCGATCCCGACGCGCCTCCAAGGAACTCCGCTCAGCATAGCCGCTCGCATTTTCCGCACTGACGGCGATGCTTGCTGCAACATCATCGCCATCCCTTATACGCTTCGACTGACGCACGCAGTCCGCTACGTAAGCACCCACGAACTCCCCAAAGGACGACACTGGCAACTCCACTGTCGGAATCGCCTTCGCTGCCTTGCGCTGGTCAACGCGACAAAACTTCTCCTCAAGTTCCTGCATGGTCGTAATCTGCGTCCCTTCCCTCCCAGCGAACGTTTTCCACGCCACATCCACGAGTTGCTTCCCCAACAGTTTGGTCTGGTAATCAATTTCGTCAAACTGCGGTGGCAGTGAATAAAGAGCGCCACTTGGAGCTCCATCTGCAGTACTCTCCGAGGACCCGCGGGGCCCACGCTCCGCCACTGCTGCGGGCTCTGGGAAGTCTGGCATCTCCTTCTCTCCGTCACGCCACGAGTGCGACGGCTTGGCTCGCAGCCCCACTGGCGTGCGCCGCATGACCCCGTCGGAGGCTGTTTGGGACGCGTTGCGCACGTAGAAGTCTCGGCTTCGAGCCTTGTCATACTCTGTGCATAATAAAACGTAGACAAGCAGTTGCATCGGTTGGTTTATTATGAACTACTGTATGGAGAGTTCCAGAGTGACACGACAACGGACTGTGACGCACCCGTGATGGTGCGCAGCTCGTTGCAGCTGATGCCTTTGAGCGAGAAGGCGCGAGATAGACACTGCACGCCGTAGCAGAGCGTGATCTCGAGGATCTCCTGGTAGCGGGCCTTCTCGCCCTCGAAGTTGCGCAGGTACGACTCCACGGCGCGCGAACCTCGTACAGCCCGCGCCATTTTGAATTGGCCCGAGTTTGACGCTGATTGGCCTCCCGCTGAGGTTTAGGTTATACTTGATTGAATTGTGAGGAGAAATCATAAGGTAGGGTTCATACGCAGATTTGCTTCGTTTTGATTAATTGATTTTGGTAGCACATGGGGTCAAGCAAGGTGCCAACCAACTACCACTGCAGCCCACAGATGCAATCCATGGCCGCGTGGCGGACGATTGCCAAGCAAGATCTGCCTGCACTGCGTCGCCCCATCGGCACCACAAGCACCACAAGTGGGAGGACCAATCTAACTTGCGCCAAACACGCTACGAAAGACAGCCGCGCCGCTATCAGTTGAATTAGCCAGCACTCGCCCCAAGGGCAGACAATTCTGCTGGTATCAGTGTTAAACTGAACTCAAGTCTTCTTAGCACAACTCACTTTATTTATCGCTTTAATCCTCTGTCTAATTGCTATCTTACGGACGTGCTCAGACCGAAGCAAAAGAGGGAGTGAGGAGCTCGTCCTCGCTTCCTTTTTCACTTGCTCCGTTTCCTCATCGCACTGAATTTTCCTCGGTCAGAGAGGAGGCGGGAGCCAACAACGATTGGCTCCTCAACAGCCATGCGGTCTCAGTACCGTAGACTCCATCGACACTTGATATAGTAGAATTAAACTCAATATAATTCTTTTATGCTGTCTTGCCCGGTGCGGCCAAGCCCATCCCAGGGATCATCTGTCAGCTCCCATGCTATACAGATGGATCCCCAGTGCTGGCCACATCACCGGGCTCAACAACCAGCCATGCATTCGCAGCAGCAGCGGCTGCACGGCACGTTGAACGTTGCATCTCGATTATCTTGTAGAGATGGCGAAAGAGCTTTATCAAACTGAAGCTTCTGTTTTGAACCTGGAAATAGTGCCCCTGACCACTGCCTTGCATTGCACGCTGAGTAGAAGGTAAGTGCAGTTACCGAACACGTTTGTGGGCATTCGAGTTCGCGTACATGTGCTAGTGGATCTTTGGTGTCACTGCTCTCTTGGTTCGTCTTGGTTTTGCGAAGAACACAACCACTCCTGTCATCAGCACTAAGTAAAGTCGCTTCAGCCCTAAAAATGTCTTCATTTCACCGCCGTACTCAAGTGGAAATGGGAGGTTTCGGCGGCGATACAGATCCTTCGTAGCGCTCCGACGTCCACCGAGAGTTACCGTCTTCAGCGCATTTCCATTAGCCAGCAGGTTTGTTTTGAATTCTTTTGGCGTAAATACAGCGGAGTCAGCTTTCCGGATGTATCGAAAAGCGGCACGGTTATACTAAATTTCTTGCTGGTCATGGCGAATGCCGTTCAGATAGCTTCTATACATACAAAGTGTACTCAGTGCAACGCAACGAGCACAGACGTGAGCACCGTCAAGCTCATTTTTGCTTTGGTGGAGAGCTTGCTGCATCTCGGCTTCTTGGTGGCTCTATTGCAATCGTTTTAGCGAATGAGAGGCGCTTTTGTTGCGTAAGGATTCTGCTCGACGGGCGCACGCGCAAGTCTCGATGATTGATTTCTTTACCAATCAGATGAGAGACAGCAAGAGAAACTTTAAGACAGAAAACATAAGTCGTTTTCCTTACGATTCACTCAAATTTTGTATAGAGACCTTACGATTTCGAACGAATGAAATATGTGGCGCGTCAGATAACTTAAGCGAAATGGTTCAAGACGTTGAAGTTGATGTCATTGTGGCAGCAGTGGAGCCTTATCATTCTGCTGCCGTGAGCATCGTTTCGCCACGAGGTATATATACATTGCTGCCACTTCGTCCTTTCCTAGCGACGTCTGATGTCATATCCAACCTCTCGAAATCATCCATCGTCCTGTGCCCCAAACTCAATTCAGAGCTACGTTGGTCGATGCCCTCGGGTGTCGTCCTCGTCATTCCTGACCCAACGCCAGCATGATACAAATGAGATACATTGACAGTCTAATCATCATTGTGAAAACGCAGCCGAAATGTAGTTTGTATAGACGAAGTGGCGTAGGTCAAGAGCATGTTCCTTTTTTTTAACCAGGACCTAGTGATGAAGAGCTTGCTTGTCTTCCACCATCACTTCGTCACTTCCCATCCCGGTCGACTACTTAATATACTCGCACTCGCTGGGTACGTTGCGGCTGCTGGATTAGCTTCGCATGATATCTACTGCTTGAGGGCAGATGTCACGTAGTCGTATCTGAAGCGTATCTGCCGTTGGCTCAGCAGCCCCGAACTCAACTTCGAGGCGAGGATCCAGTTGTCCAAAGCTGGGAGCATAATACAGTATTTCGCTAGAATATCGTCCTGGAATAGATAGATGTTACGTCTCACCACATCCAGTCGGTAAGTGATAATGGATCGCCCATAGAAGTTAGTGAGCTTAATGCTGTTGGTCACTGACATCCCACTTTGGCTCGCACCGCTTAATATATTGCAAATCCAGCCAGCCGCACCGGTTGGAACTTGTGCATCACTGAGAGGCTCCCGCACAATGAAGTAGTTGTTGCCTCCACGAACCAGCAGCTTCTCCTGCTGAGCACAGATCTCGCTGGCAAAATCAGCCCGAAAAGTTCCGCATCAATATTATGAGTAAACTATTTGAGACCCCGTGAAACAAAATGCGACTTATCTACATTTTGTTAGTTTTGAAACCAAGCATACCACGTGATATTTCGATGTCTTGCGGTCATTTTATGTCCCAAAATGTTAAGTAGAAGTGGTTGAGATGTCCATTACAAAAACAACTCCGGAGAAATTTAAAAGTGCAATTTCGTTTTGGTTTGTTATGACTGGAACAATATACTGCTGCTTTTTTGAGTGGTGTCTCATACTCCAAGCCTAAAAAAACGATTTTGACATAAGGGTCAAATCGTTTCACCGAACTCACATAATCACCAAATCGTTTACTGCCCTGTTTTTACTCGGCGGTTTCCTTCATCGCTTTCATTCTTGCGGCTTCATTTGCGGAGTCATCGATGTGATTTGCTGTGCGTCTTCCGCAGCCGCCTTTGCGTCCTCAAGCTGCTCGACACTTGAAGGTGCACTCTCCCTAGCGTCTTGACACCGTTTCGCCTCTAGGGCCATTTCAACGCGGTGTTTCAGGCGTGCTCGCTTAGTGTTCTTGGATTGCGTAGCTTCCGACTGCAGCACCGCACGCGTTAGATATTGCTCCCTCTTCACCGTGTTCACGTCCCTGGCGGTTTCCTTGAAAGTGGCGACTGATTGGCTGGCTGGCGAGTAATTTATCGGTCATACAAGCAAAACCTCTGTTTCTCGAAAGTTCGTTTGGGTACGAAAATGAATGGCCCAACTTCAAATGGCCGTATCTCAAAAATCAGCAAATGTAGATAAGTTTCATTTTGTTTCACGGGGTCTCATTTAGTCGACGAGAGTTGTCTGCGTGGATTGCGAGTGGTGCACTGTGATGCATGGCAGCGGGAGAGGAGGGGGGCATTTCGGCACTGCTCTCCACCGCTTAAGCGATTTTGAGGCGACGTCCCCGTACAAGATGACACCTATCCGCGGAAGACATTTTATTAAAAATATGGTAAAAGGTATGTACATATTTTTTATTGGTGCCTTAACATACAAATGCAAGTCAATAATGATGAAGAGACACCAACTTCATCGTCGTCGAACCTATCGTTCTGTAAAAGGCGGGAAAGTACTCTTTCGAATTAGCCATTGCAATCTGCGACCTCAGAGGCCAACACAACGGCCCCAAGACGAACCCTTTCTGCGGAGAAGACGACGGAGAAACAGAGAAAGCTGAACAAGCACAAGGTGTCAATCGACACATGGGTAGCAGCGCTCGATGATGTCAACAACGGCATGTCGCTGGTGCGAGCGGCAGTGGCTTACAACGTCTCGTATGAGCCTCTCAGATAGCGCCACAAAGGCCTCGTGTCTATGGATGCACATATTGGACCTCAGCTTGTGTGCATCACGAAAGACGACGACCGGGGACTGATTGAGATAGTCCACTATTGGTCTTGTCTTGGAATATACATTGGTTTTGATGAGCTGCGGTGCATGCTGCGCCAAGTAGCAGAGGAGACGGGTACTCGCCCGTTAACAGACCACTTCCCCAACAATAAGTTTTTCACTCGATGGATACCAAAGCACCTGGATATTTCTGCTCTACGTTCACACTTTCTGGATGTCAAACGAGCTGAAAGCTCGTCTGCTGACGCTGTCACGAGGTACTTTAGCAACTTGAAAGCAGTACTGACGGAACTCAATCTATTGGATAAACCTGAAAGCATCTGGAACTGTGATGAAACAGGAATCTGCCCTCAAGGGTATGGAAGTGAAGGCGTTATTTTTTTAAAGGGCTTCGAGGTAACGTGCAGGCAGCTAGTGACCGAGAGAACACCTGTTTTATGGCTTGCATCAGTGCGTGTGGTGTACGGATGCCACTCATGTGCATTTTCAATGGCATAACCCGAATGCTGAACAGGATGAAAGAAGCAGAAGTCAGCGCGATGTGCGATGAGAGGAAGTTCAAATGTTAATGGCAAGTTGTTTTTGCACTGGTTCAAGTGGTTTGTCGAGTTCTTACCACCCGAACGGCCGCAGTTGCTGATGCTAGATGGCCATTTCGCACACATCCAGCTTGAAGTCGTGAAATATGGCGTGGAAACGATGTCCATCTATTCGTGTTGCCTGCACATACGTCGCACTTCCTCCAACCATTGGATATATCAGTTTTGGGTCGTTCAAGCGCGGATATTTGAAAGCCTGAGGCGTTTCCCAGAAAAAACGTCAATATGTTGCCAACCAAAGACGATATCGTTTGGGGATCGCTCAAGATTCTTTAATCAACGCTTGCTGCCCGGAAAAATGCAAAGCGAGGATTTGAGAAGTCTGGCATACTTAAAGTATTTCCACTGTCTCTGGATATGATGATGAAAAGGGTTGTCGGCAACGCACCTTCTGTATCGAGCGTGGATGCACTCAATGTGGTCAATTTGCTGCGTTGTTCTGCAGATGCTCCGATCCCGCAGAAGCGTAAAGGTGTATGGGTGAACGAAAACCATTCTGGTGGCGTTGCTTTGGTCTACAACATGAATGATACTTTTGTTAAAGCCAAATCCGACGCAAAAACACAGAAAGAGGTCCACAAGAAGTCTGCTTCGGACAGGAAGACCGTACGACAAGCAATGAATCCTGCACGACAAACCCCAATATCAGTCTGTGGAAACGAAGCAGATGCTCAAAAGGGCGGTCAAACGAAAAGCAAAGGAGCGACCAGATGCTGCACGCACGATGGGGAATCCTGAGAGTGCGTCCACGGAGAGCAACAAGCGCGCGAAGGTGTCTCATTCTGCCTTCCGCGACGTTTAGTCGAAATTCTATGAGAAATATGTCTTCCGCGGATACGTAGGTAAATGCGTATTGTACGATGGTTTGGTGAGTGCTGAACTACGTAACTTCACGGGAGGTACAGCAACAACATCAGTTGTGAAGCTTTTGATCGCGGTCGTCTGTCAGTGTCACGGCTAAGGGAAACGATCAATTTGGGGCCGGTTTGATAGCAGTGTGTTCCGGACGGCGCTGCTGGGAATCTGTTGGGCGAGAGAGACAAATTTTGACAGGTCCTAAAAGCCCGCTTTTAGGACCTGTCAAAATTTGGGCTTTCTAAGGAAGCTTGAGTTTCATCCCGGACCAATGATATTGTGCTCCTATGCCGCGACCAAACAAATCACTAAATGGACCAAAATCAATTAGAGGCCGGAATTTGACTTGTACTCAGTATGATATGTAGCTCACCACCGAATGGGGTAGGTCTATCATCATATAACATGTTTGGGCGTTTGAAACATATAGGATAGGTTATTAATTTCTCGATGATGTAGCCACTTTTAAAAAGCCTGCCATTCAATCCACAACGCGGACGCCTACAGCGCACAGGACGACGCGTCGCGGACCGGCGGCTCTCCTGGGGTCTCAAGGCCGACTTTGCCGCCCCGTGCGGGCTGGACAGATGCCCAAGTGATGTGGCTCGAGTCTCCTGTCGTCCTCTGCCTCAAGGTCCCCTCCTGTGAATTTCTAGAGCCCGGCAGGGCGGGGGCCACGCTGCCGGATTGGGTGGCGCTGGAAATAGAGTGCAAATATGACGACGAAGACCCAGTTGCTGCTTCTATAGTTTCGGTAAGTGTTGCATTAATTCGATGACAAGATGTGTCTACTAACGAACTACTTTACTTGCTATATGGGCTATATTGGAATATGGCGAGAAAGCGAGCGACGAGGAGCGAGGCGAGGTTGCGAAGCGGGCGAGAGCGAACGAAGTGAAGCACTTGGAGCTGACAAGGTGATTTGAAAAGTGAATTAGCTGGAGGTGTTGAAGAAACCAAACTAACTACCGCTCCTACACATGCATGCACTATAGCGCTCTCTGCTTCTCCCTGGCGCCCCTCCATGAATCAGGTCCTGCAACATGCCTAACCTTCCGCAACCGATGACCCGAGGATGAACCGAGTCGCCCCATCTTCAAGTGCCACCGGGCAGTAGTTGATTGCTGCCTGAGCAAGTACCATATGCACATCGCGATAAATCGATGACTGCTCGACCTCACAGCTTGCTGAGCACTTGCTGCTGCTCATCACTCGGCAGTCGTTGCTCATTCAACAGGCTAAACTAGCGCAGATTCAATAATCTCAGTTACGCTGCTGGCCGTTGGCGGGGTCGGATTCGTCGGTTTGCGCTTCCTAGCAGGCCGGGTCGTACTGGCAGCCTGGATTTGTTGTAGCACCTCGTGTATCAGAAGCTGTCCGCCAATAGAGACCCGTTTCCGCTTCTGGGAAATCTTCTTGCCCGGCGCGGCCGGCAACGTCAGAATCTCAGTCTCCACAATAGTTTTCATCTGAAGCCATGTCGCTAGCTGCACATGTCGTGGGGCTCCATTGCGCGAGAAGGTATCTAGACGTGCACTCAGTTTTATTAACGAAAGCGGAAACAAGCCGCAAGCCTTGAACCCTCTCGATACGTTGTGACTCACCTTGGCGCCTCTCCACGCCATGCATGACACCTGGATCGCATCGTCTTTACTGATATTGAAGTAGCCATTGTCATCTTCTTTCACGAGCTCACTGATCAGTTTGTGAATCTTGTTCTTAAGCGTAGCGAAATCAGCCGCATCGAGAGGTTGGAGAAGATGAGTTGCATTTGGGGAAGGAAAACCCGCATCACCTTCAAATCGGCAGCAATGTCGACCACAGTAGTTGAGTAGTGAGAACTGCATCCATCTAAAAATCAGCAACAGCGGTTGTGGGATGGAACTGGGCACCGAGCTCGCAAAAACTTCAGCCATTCTTCGAACAGTTCGGTGTTCATGAAACCTGACGGATATGTCGACACAGCCGCTCCGGGCAGCCCACAATTCTCGAGCAGCCGTGACGACACGGTTTTGCCCGGTAGTATGAAAGCAGGTGGTACCACAAAGCCACCAGCATTTCCACACGCAATGAGGGTAAGATGGAAGTTAGCTGTAGGCTCAGTATTCCACAAATTGCTCGACCCGCGTACTGCAATCACTTTTCTGCTCTTGAGCTGTTTCTGAAAGGCCGTTTCATTCATATTAAGCACTCGAGTGCTGTCTAATTTCAGCTCAATGACGAGCTTGACTAGCGTGTTAAAAAGAGTCATGAGATCAGCAGGGACAATGCAGTTACGCTTTAGAGAAAGCGGCTGGGCCGTCCGTCCTGTAAGAGTAGGATAGCGCTCCTTACAGCGCTGGTATCACCCACCCCTCCAACACTTTTACCACGACCTAGCAAACGCCACTGCTGTGCTTTCTCAATGATATCAGAGCGCCCAACAGGACGGCCAACGAACTGCCGTCCGATGACCCACTCGTAGAGATGTTGCTCGCCTCTTGAGGAAAGAACGGCTTTGGTCCTCTCCGCGCAGCGACCAACGACCTCCCCTTTTGCTGCTTTCATCCACTTCCCGATTGTTCGCTCGTGTACTCCGGAAGCCTCGGAGACCGCAACAACAGTCTCGCGCCGTCCAGCACTTTGACTCCCGCCACAGCCAACCTTTTTCCCGCCAAACTCGGGTTCATCAAATTCTATAGTTTTCGTACTTAAACGTGTAGAGGCAGGAAAGCAAAATGATGTGTATTCATTGGTCTAAATCACCTTTAATCAACCGGCCCGTAATTGATCGTTTCTCTTACAGTAAGTGTATTGTAATAACCGATTGATTTGTCCATTTGATTCCTTAATCAAAATCCAGTACCTTCTCAGGGTAGAGCGCGAACACGAGGTTTGCGTGGCGAACTAACCACTGTTTCAGTCTGCCGAACATCACCTCGATCGGGTTTAAGTGGGGGCAATACGGAGGCAAGTACAAGAGGACGGCCCCGCAGCGGTGTACTATTTCCTCGCGCTCCAGGTACATGTGGATTTGTGCGTTGTCAAGCACGATGATAGACCGCGGTAAAGGTCACAGATTCAAGTGCTTGACAATGTTGCGGACGAAAGCCCGGTGAAATCGCTTTCGTGTGAACGTTCCACGAGTAGTCTCCCACGCAACAAAACCTCTGACGTCGCACGCTGCGAGGATGGAGACTCGGTTACCACGTTTGAACGGCACACTGACCACGGTCTTTTCCCCACGTGGCGACCATTCGTATCGACGCATCGAGTCCATCCCGTTCTTCGACGTTTCGTCCAGGAAGAGAAGCTGCTCAGGATAACTGTGGAAACTCCGTAGCTTTGCTAGATATATATCCACCTCCACCGGCACGACCTCTCGCGCTCGCCGCTCTAGGATTTTTCGCGACAGATTCAACTGGAAGCGGACATGCGTAGAACACAAGTCGGTGATAACCCCCGACGCTGCTCCGGAAACCGAACTTTCAACTCCGCCAGCAGCTCCTCGACATAGAAGCAAGGGTGTTGCTTGACGTAGCCCGCCACATACTCCACCTCTACAGCAGCATACACTGGCCGAGATGCTCTCTCTTCCGTCAAGACGTGCCCCGTGCTCTTGAACTGGGCGTACCATCGCCCCACAGCTCGCCCGGAGACACCCATCACTCGCCCAACAACCTCGCACGCCACTCCGTACGCGTAGTGGAGCGTCACAGCCCGCCAACGACGATCTCTGGAGTACAGGGTAATGTGCTTGACCTGGTGCGTGGTACTGTGCTTTGACTTGGTGCTTCGACTTGGTGCTTCGACTTGGTGCGTGGTTTGCTGAATGACAGCCACCAAACTTTGTTGCATGTGATTCTCCATTTTAAGACAGCAAAATCATATTGAAGCCCTCTTTTAGGCCTACTGTAGCGTCCACTATTTTTATTACGGATTTCTTGGCGTTAATAGGGGTAGTGGTGCTGGACATTCCAATCGGTTTTTATTGTGAATTCCGGCCAAATTTGCCGATCTGGGGCGATTGTGTGCTCAAGTCAAAACCGATCCAATACAAATCCAAGTCATTGTGCGAGTCGCCCCAAACTTATAGGGTAGCACAGTCACAGCTCGGCTAAGTGCGACTTGTTGCTTATTATAGATTTGTATGGCTTGGTCGATTGGCGGGTCGATTGGACTTGGTCGATTCAACCAATCGACCACGGAAATTTCGAATCGAACGCACAATACAGTAATCGACGAGTTCCCAACGCCTCCCAACGCCCACTCCAAATTGATTGAGCCAATCACACCGTTCGTTCCAAAATCTGGCACAAATAATTGACTTGATTATCGGTTCCAAATCTAGAAAGAACCTCGAGGTTTTTCTTGGAGCCGCGTGGCTGCCACACACAAAGCTCCCTCCCCGACGTAACAAGCTCCCTCCCCGACTTAACAAGCTGCGCCGTGCCGTGCCGCGCCTCGCCTCGCCGCGCTTAGCCATTCTCGCAACCCGCTCAAGACGACCACCCGCCGCGCCAGGATCACATCCCCGGAAGCACCTTCACCAACCCGGCAGGGCAGGCGTTATGGTGCCGGTTTGGTGACATTTCTACTACTGATTGTGTATAGTGTCTGCGTGTTTTGCGCCTGCGTGTGCTTTGCGGTCTCTGTGTGCTGCTCTGTGTGTTTTGCGGTGTACTGTGCGTTGTTGGGTACTGTGTCCCTGCGTTCGAGTGTGCTTGATATTGTGGAGTGCCTACTGACGCGGAAAAACGCCCATCGCCAAGCTGGGGGCTCGCTGGTTCGATTCCAGTGGTCGGTTGTATGTGAATGAATATGTATTTTGTGTGATGTGCTCTACTCTAAGCCTTTGCTTTGCCACTGATGGCTGCTCGGTGTGCAATGATCAATGATGTTATTACTTGCTTTGCGCGTGATGTAGGCAGAGCAGAGTGAATCGTAGCCCAAACGATGGTTCTGGCGTAGTTTTCGCCAGCGCTTTCTCAAAGAGCCTGCAGTCTTGCTGCGACCCTTGCCGTCCAAGCAGCCCAACGCGGCGTTCGTCTTCTGGTCGAGGTCTTCTGCAAGCGTCCACACCGCTTGCTTCCACAATTGGTATGACACGCCGTCACGGCCAAGTGGTGCTGAAGGTACGTCTAACTCTCTGCCCGATGCAATCATCATGATGTTGATGCATGCTTTCATATCAGCGCGCGCAAATTGTTGCTTTTTCAGTGTTGCTGTGTGCCAGAGCTGCAACGTGTACCAATTGAAGAAGCAACCTGCCAACGAGTGTGCTTCAACAACGACATCCGGGTTTGAGTGCGGCAGTGTGATGGATGACGCATCTTGAAGAGGTTCCGATGGTGGGACAGCAGATTGTGGTAGATCGCGCTGCTCTTGCATGGCAACTAGTTTCGTCAGGGCGCGCTGCATCTCAGCGATCGATGCGAGCATCTGCGTCACTGCCCCAGCCAAGACTGCCGTATCACTGCCGCAGCCACCACCTACCTGCGCGAAGTTCTCTGTCTGCCACGCCGATTTAAGTTGGCGACCCCAGCTTACGCAAACTGCCATCGTCACGTGACACCCAAGCACCGCATTTGTTGCGTCCATCGCCTCGTGGAACCGATACAAGTAGTGAGATGTGAAGCCTGTGGCAGCCTGCTCGGTCTTGACAGCATCTGCGACTTCTTCGAGATGAATCAGCAGCGAAGCCAAGACCGCGTCCAAAACCATCGCATCCACGTTGAGGGCGGTGTCGGTGAAGCCGGCTACGTTCTTGAAGAGCTGGCCTCGTAGTGTCAGCAGCCGGGCGTAGTCGGCGGGAGGCAGAAGTTCACTCAGCGTCCGGATGGTTGGTGTGGCGCATGGGAGATGTGGGTCCTTGTACCCCGCCAGCACCTTGCCAACGCTCTGGTCCTCGCGCGTGGTGGTACCGACATATGCAAACGCCTTTGTGAGTGAGTCCAGAAGCCAAGCGCCACGAGTGGAGATCCACTGAATGGCGAGCTTCGGCGACGCGTTGGCGTACGCAGCAGACCCGCGTCGCAGCGAGTGACTGCTGAGCCCAGCAGTCAGCGAAGGTGTCTGGGGCGCGCAAGCCGTGGTGACGCGCTCTGCAACCAGCGTAATGACATCATTTATATACTTGGACACGTTTGGGCGTCCACGGACGCGCTTCGCTGCTGGCTCTCCTCCATTCGGTTCGGCAAAGTCTTCCAGCTTCTCCCAGTATAAAATAGCTTCGTCTTGGCTGTAGGTTTTTCCGCCGGGTAAGTCGGGGGCAGCAGCATGTGGCACAAGTGGAAACACGTAGCACGACGGCTCCGAAGCACCGACAAATAGCATCCCCAGTGCATGGAGCATGCACTGCTCCCAATGTGCAGCCGCCTTGTAGATAGAGACACCTTGCACTACAGAAGTCTTGATACGCGCGATGTGGAGAAACAGCTCCCCGATGCAGCCATCCCCAGTTGATTTTTCCTCGCGAAGCACGTATCGATAGCCCGGCCAAATGTATGCCACATTAGTGTTAGTATCGCAGAATCATGTAAACTCTTAAAGCCTGATCCTACCCCCTTAATCGCAGTTTCCTGTACTAAGACACGCAAATCATTGAGCGTACACCCTGGAGCTTCTCCAGTCTGCACTCCTGCTAGCAGGTTCCGCTCTTCAATGGCTGCCGCCATTTTTTCCCGAATTTTACCAATTCGCTTGCTATCAGACAAGTACATAGGATACCGCTCTCGCAGTAGATTAACCACTTGAGACATATAGCCAACAGCAGTAGCTTTAGCCAAAGGGCTCCCACGTGCGCTAGTCTTCGTTTGAAGAAAAATTGAAGAAGCAGTTAGCAAAGAGTAGCCCCAGGAGTAGATAGCGACTTAGCAATGCAAACAATCGAACCCTCATTCATATTACCAAGAGCTAAGAACTCGCTGAAGCATTTCATAGCTGCTGACTCCTGCCCTGCTGTCCCTTGCGGGACGTCAAGCCCCTCGCCACTCGCTGCATCTTTTCAAATGGCAGACAAGAGGTTCGTAGCAGCGCAACCACCACCAATTTTGCACCGAGATTTGAGTTTGGAAGTTGTGGCAAATTTCGAATAATTCAGGCTTTATCTTGGAGTTTCTATGCCAATTTATTAAATAATTTGTTAACATTCCCAAAATAATTGGGAGCGTCTTGGGAATTCGGAGAAGTACAATTTGATTGGTCAAAACCATGGCAATGAGATTTCTATTGGCTACTTTTGGCTTTTAAAAGATAAGGGTTAGACCATCCGAAAAACAAGTTGGGAAAAACACTACTTATCCTACAGTAATCACCATATGTAAAGGTTTGCCGACCCCGCAGACAGATCGCGCGCAGGTATCTTTCTTCTTCATAGTCTCGGACAATGTCCGCTTCCCGTCACCTCCGACGCTTTCTTCAAAGTCGATACGCTCTTCTTACTCTTCACGTTTTTACCCCTTTTTCTTCGGATAATCATACCCCTATGCTCTCGACAGCGTCCGCTTCCGACTGTGCGCTTATCACACCCTTCCACGGAGCATCTCAATCCTCCTCCGTGGCTCCAGCAGTGTCCACCTGCTTGGGCTCTCTTGTCGCAGCCTTGTGTCTCGCACTTTTTGTTTCCTCCATGACGTGCACAGCGTCCTCTCGACTCGGCCACTTTTTCACAGTTTGCCACTTCGCATGGCGGTCCTCCTCCGTGAGACTTGCACACTCCTCGACTGCGTGCAATGTGCTTGCAGCCTCCCACAGAGCATAGCTTCTTCTCCGCCGGCCTGCCTCCATGCGCATAGCAAAGCTCCCGACGCTGCGAGTGTCGCTCGCAGCCCTCCACGGTGCAGATTTTGCCTCCGTGGTCCAAGCAGCGACCTGCCTTCTCGGCGTATTTACCGCACCCTTCGACCTTGCACCGCATGCTGCCACCGTGAAATTTGCACAGGCCTTTTGGACTTGACCTGGCTGTCGCAGCCGGGCTCCGAACACAGTTTCGGCTGGGGGGCTGCATGCACACGACTGGAAGAGTCCGATTCCTCACTCATACTCAAGTAGGATGATAGTTGCTTTTCTTGGTACAGCTTTTGAATTTGTTGGATTTTGAGTGACTTCAGTATGATTTGGAGGTTGTATGTCTCCCGTTGAGGTAAATGATATACTTGATTGAAATGTGTTATCTCAAGGTATCGTAAACGAGGGGTTCAAGATGTTGAAGTTGGCATCAAGCCATTGCGGCAGCGGAGCTGTCCGTGTCGTCAACCTGATCACTGGACTTCTTACTGTCACCATTTGAGGCTTCGTGTTCGCTTCCATTGTTGCCGTCGTGGTCATTGCGAGATGCCAATTCCGCTGCTGCAGCAGTCGAAGAAGTACTATTTGCCCACTTCTGGACGCACCCGTGAGCTAACACCGAATGCTGCAGTTGGCTCTTCAAGATCTGCACTGGGCCTTCTCGTCGCCTTGCGTTGGTGGATACTGCTGGGAAATACGATGGAGAAGGCCCTCCACTGGCCTGCGAGAGCGCATGAGACAAAAAGTCGTCTGCTGCGGCACCGTACACCTGCACATGCAAGCAAGCCAGCGTTAGAGTTTCCAGACGTCATCCAACAGTCTACCGCATAGGCATTGTTCACCTTCCGAGCAAGAGGAACGAGATTGAGCAGCATTTGCACCGTGGTGTGTAGTTGAAGAGTCATTGCCTGGTGATTGCGCGCAAGAAGTTGTGCCTCGAGTTGTGCCTCTCGCTTTAGGTGAGCCTCGTTCGCCATCTGAGTTCGAAGGTCGTCCACTTGCGCTTGAAGATTCGTCCGGTCTTGTTCGATATCGCGAAGCTGGGACTTGGTTGTAAGCAGTGAATGACGCAGGTGAGACTGCTCCTTCTTCATAAACTCAAGTTGTTCTTGCACGTGCTTCGCCGAATGAGCCCCCTCCTTACCATCTACCAGGGCATCATTCGCCTTCTGCTGCAATGTGTTCCCTACAAAGTTATCAGATGGAGCCTCGCTTGCGGCAAATGATGGCAGTGAAGACCCGTCAGGGATTCGCTGCTGTGACAAATACCAGATTAGCATGCTCTAATTAACAGCACTGGTCCGCAAGATCAATGAGAAGTAGGAAACTAGACGAACCATTAGCCGATCAATTCCCCACCGGTAGCTCGGATTCACCACCAACGTTCGCTGCAACAAAATACGAAATTCTGGATTTGTTTCTGCAATAAGTGGTTCGAGCACGCCTTCTGTGATCGAGCAGATTAAATGTAACCCCTGCTCATAACCAACAGAGTCAATCCAAGGTGCCAATCGCTCCAGTAGAGTGTGCCCTGTAAGGAGTTGATACCTTGCAATTGTACACAGTTAACAACCGCCGTTAGTGAAACCTCAAAACGTTAATCCTCTCAACGCTCAGCCTTACACAATGCATCCAAACTGCCACATATCGGAGGCTGAAGTCGGCAAAAACTCCTCTTTAGCAACAAATGCTTTGGCTGCTTCGGGCGGACACGAACTCAGCGCGATGCTGCGGCAACCAATTGTCCTTTGTTCGTGAAACTTCCGGCTACTACTCAAATTGTAGAGACATAGCCCGAGGTCTTCAAACTGGCCAATGTTTTGCAGCGTCTGAAAGACCACGCACAGTCAACAGCATCAAAGTCAATATTCGGTCTTTGTGGGCCTGATAAAATATAACCTACTATATTTCCATGGCACACGTGCGCATCGCCGTGCCAAAATAGCAAGCAGTTAGCGACTTCTGTTGCAATTGCGCGAACTGCTTCCAATTTGCACTGTTTTTCCATACTTAACCCTTCTAGGGTATACAGTGGAGCCTCCATCACAAGTGCATGATCCAGAATCACTGATGCGTCGCTGCTCGTATCCACGATTGCACTAAGATTAAAACGATTGATCCTTCTGTCATACTCCCTCATGTACAAAGCAACTCGTGAAAGGCGTACCCGTTCTGGTCCTCAAGGGCAACGTCCATTCTGCGTAGTGCCACTCGCCGTTTAGCTCCGTCAAATACCTCGTGTACTTTCGGAGAGTAGTCGACGTGATCACCACGTATTTCAGCCTGGCAAGACATTCGTTAGCGAGGTGGGTTTTAAATATCCAGGTCTTTCGAATATGGACTACGTACTGCAACTTTCAGGTGGTGTAGCATTTTGTGCTCATGGTCGACGATGACCGGTGACGAGTAGAAATTCATGAATACCTTCGCGGTGTTGGAGTCCATGGCGACGTTTGTTTGGACGTAGATTAATTCCCCACCTTGCGTGAAACAAACGCATTTGCTGCTCGCAGTTAAAAATTCATATCGGTGACGATAGGACGCAGGCCCACAAATCAGCAGTGCTGTCACATCAGGAGAGGATGAAAGGTTGTCCACTAAGTATTGCACTGGGAGTTTAAATTCCTGAAGCAGTCAATCGATTGAAGCGGTTTAGTGGTATGAGGAGCTGCAGAAAGATAATGCATATAACGACGTACCAGGTCTGCTACCAAGGCTGCACTCGACCAGGTGTCGAAGAGGATCTCGAGAACACGTGACGTTACTTTAATGTTGCTACAGAGATAGTGCAAGGGTGTCCGTCCGTCCTAACACAGCAAATAATGAATTCACAACAATTGTCCGTATCAATCCCTCCTCGAGAATCTCCTACCTTGTCCGTCTGCCGAACGAGATCACTCCCTCGATCGAAGAAAAGCCAAAGCAACTCGGAAGATACCGCGCGGTTCAAGCACATGTAGTGAAGGGGTGATCGTCCGTACTGGGGTCAATTGGCAAACGATGTGAGCTTAGAGGCTTTTGACATGATTGACACCACAATTACAGCAAACTTACCACATCCTGGGTAAACGCGTCATCCGAGCACATGAGCAGCAACGTACGCAAAATATCGGTAGAAATTGATTCGTTCATGCATAAAAGATGCAAAGCTGTTGCTCCAAACTGTAGCGTTAGTGTAGAGCAATTCATAGTTAACTTTTTTGTTAATCCTCAGAAACACAGGCTCAACCTTACCGAGTCACATATGGCACATGCTGAATTGTCTTTGTCAAATGCAAAAATTTCCGTTAAGAAATCGATGTTGCAAGCTTCATTTGAGCAAAGAAAGTGGAGTGGAGAGAGTTTATTCTGCGAAAAACAAAATCGTCACGAAAAACGTTAGTAACACCTCAATATGTACCTGTAAATCTCCCGCTGAAAACCTTAGCTAGGGCGTAAATCGCGGACGGATTCTTTTGGAGAGCCAAGCGAAGGATACCACGAGTCAGCTTCTCGTTTTTACACAGAATATGAAGTGGCAAGTCACCGTTCTTAAAGCAAACGTCAAGTTAATAACTGTCGAAGAATAACAGCAAAACAGTTTGCAGTATCCAATGTACCTTGTCAGGCAATGAAGCCGAATCAGCACATCTGACAAAAAGTTTTGGATAACAGCCTCGTCCAGCTGCTCGCGCTCGCAGGCCCAGTGAAGAACAGTGCGCCCCGTCTGAAATAGGCGACAATACAAAGAAAAACATTAGTACAATCACTTTTTGCATCGAAAACAATACGAACAAAGGCAGTACCATATCACGCATTAAGGCCGCATCCGAGAACATTTCCAGCAAATGCAATATCACGGCCTTGCTCGGTGTAAAATCAGCCATAACTAAACAATGAAGTGGAGTGTGACCCTCCTACATCATCAGACGACAATATTTGAACCGTGAGTAGGGGCTCATAAGAAGCTTTGTAATTGATAAATGTGCGGTGCAACGTACATCGTTGATTCCTGAGAAGGCCGTTATCTTCAACCCAAGCTGCTTGATCATTCTAATGTCGCACGACGGATTGCGGCAAAGACAATGGATAGGAGATCCCCATTGTTGTCGTGCACTAGAACGACTTCATCCATCGATGCTGCAAATACCCCCAGAGCTTGGACAGTCACAGATGGGTTTTCACACATTGAATGCAATGGTATTTTCCCATTCTAGACACAGGAAACGAAAGATCAACTAGTATAATGAATCCCCACGAAGCTTTAAGCTAGAAAATATAGTACTCCTCGCATTTTACCTTATCGCTGTATCGGGCCGCATCCGGGTACGTGTTGATCATCATAGTCATGAGGTCAACGAAGCGGTAGCTAGGGCGCAAGCTGCACACGTGATGCAGCGGCAACCGACCGCTCTAATAAACACAAACAATGCAAATGGCAAGGAACGTGATTCAACGGTTCTAACGACGCCACGCACGCCAGAATCACCCCTGCCTCGTCACTCTGGCGTAGAATGCTGGGGTCCTTTGCAAGTGCATCCAGCATCTTCTCTTTATCCTTCCGGGCCACCGCGTCAGCGAAGAGCGCCGCCGTCTCTTTCTCCGACGCTGCCGCTGGTCTGGCGCCCCGCACGCGGCTACTGGCCATCATGGCCCGCATGGACTTGGACAGCGCGGTCGAGTACGCTGCGCCCGACCAGACCGGTGTCTTGACGCCCTTGCTGGGGGCGAACTCGCCATCCGAGTCCGTCGCCTCCAGCATGTTCATCATCGTCTCGAACCGGATCTGCAGCCTTTCAAGATCGCGTTGATTCTGTATGATAGGTTGTGAGCCAATGGAGAGGCTGGATTTCTAATTCGGGGTAAGGGGGACGTAAATCGGAGTATGATATTCGTGTACAAGTTGTGTGCCGTAGCTTCATCGCTGGACCGCTTGGGTCATTGAGGCTCAGGTTTGGACTCCTATATACGACCCTAAAGGGGCTGAGGCCGAATAGCGCTATGGACTGGGGCGAGGCGATCCAGTGCGTCGGTGCCAGTGCCGTCGAGATCCGCCGCCGTCCCGCCGCCTTTGACGTGGAAGTGAAGGCGTTACTGACGCTACTGGAGCGTGAAGACGTGCTGGTAGCTTTTGCTACGAAAGAGGAACTTCAGAAACTGCTGAGCGACAAGGTTTTAGAGCCTCTCGAGGCTGATGAATTTGTCAAGTGAGCAACAGCAATGGAAACGCATTGCGGGAATCGCTTGTTAGCGCTAATCTGCGGTGCATATGTAACTTATGTATTGCAATTGACAGGGCGCTTATGACGGGGTCGTCTGCGGTGTGGAGAAGAGAGTCCGGTGGCTTCCGCTTCCAGCTGCTACGGCAGCTCATAACGATGGAGAATGGTCGAGACAATGGAGATAGCAGTGGAAAAGAGTGTGGAGATAGTGGGGATGAAGAAGAGCGACCAGGTGGGGCTGTGAACTCCTATATACGGACTGTGCTAGAGAACCTGGCAGTAGTGGGAGCTACGGTGCGCTATGTGTGTGTCCCGACAGTGCAATCTGAGGGTGGTGAGGGCCCCTCGACATCGGCACGACATGAGGCTCTGGTATTTCTGAGTGACTTTATGAGGCATCTGCAAAGTTTGGATATTGAAGGATGCTCCCGGATGGTTGTACTGAGTCAGTTGATGATGACCCTTGTCGAAAAAGCGTTCACACGCATGGACTATGCCTCCCAGCCATCGTTTGTGAGTTGTGCAGTACTTGACGCTGTTACTGACTTTCACAAGCTGCTTACGCGATGGAAAGACCATAGTGAAGGGGATGAAGGTGAAACTGCACCATATCTTTACTCGGAGTGGCTTGAAAGGTGTCTCGTGTGGTTACATCAGTCGTCTTGCACGAGTGAGGCGTTTCGGCTACTTGGCGCCAACGGATCTTCTAATGTGGCAAGTGAAGCAGCTTTCATCAGCGACAGAGGCCAGTACCCATTTCTGCAGCAGTGGCTTTTGTGTATTAGTCATGTCGGTGTTGCACTTCTGGATGATGTTAATGCTCTACGTCTGGCCGAACAGTCCAATTTCAAGGTTAAAGCCCAATTACCAACTCGGCGAGAACTTTTATGATAATCTCTGAGCAAGACGACGTGATGATTGAGGTACTGAATGCTCTTATACGCATCGCAGCAATCGCAAAGGTTAACAACGATTCTTTGGGTCACATATCTCGTCGGATGTCGCCCTTTATTGAGCGCGTGGTCACGGAGTATGACCCCGACCTGCTTTTGCCGATCTCGTTGACATCCTGGGACGAGACCACTTGGTATTGCTGGATCTGCTAGTCTCGAATGGTAATCATTAGCTACTCTCATTAAATTTTGCCGCGGATAAACTTTAGTACTCACCGAAAATATGCATCTTTTAGAGACTCGAATGTTAGAATACTTCATGCAGCATCTGCGGCATATGAACACGAATTGGGATACTACCAAAATCAAGCTAGCAAATGAGGAACGACTGCAAGGAGTGGTAAGTGTGCTCATCCGATTGAGATTGGAGATAGATCGTCTCGTGGGCGCAGGTCTGTTTCCTTACAATGCTAAACCACTCACAAGGCGCTTACTGGCAATCGAGCACCTGTACGAACAACCAGAAGTGGATTTAATAGAGCAAGTATAAATTATTTTCGTTTTGGAGTAAATTCTCAGTTTGACTATGGCTGCGGTTGGACAACACATGCAGAGCATGCAATAACTGGACGGACGAGAAAACAACGCAACAAGCAGAGCGATGATCCAACCCAGCAGCACAAAGCGAGCGCAGGATAGCATTACTGCTGCATATCACCTTAGCGCGTTGTGTCTTCAACGCGAATGCCATGCGAGCGGCGGCTCAGCTTGGCTTCCAGCTGGTCCTCCATGAAATGGAACTGCTGGACCATCGTAGGTAGCATCGGCTCTGAAGCGATAATAAAGCGGTTATAAACAACAACTGTAAGCACAGGGTGACTAGTATCCTGCCTGAGAGAATGACGCCAAAGACGCACCTAGCTCCTGCTTTTGACTCCGTAATATCGCGGAATTGACCTCGTCGGCCACACGACGTCGCTGGGTCTGCTCAAGGAGGTGTCCAAGAGGTGACTCCGACGGGTCCTTGAACGCGATGACGGACATGGTTCTTTCAATCTCGTGAAGGAACTGAGGCTGTATGCCGATCACCGAACGGCAATCACTATCAGTAACCAACACTCTAAAGCAGTTCAACTTCAACTGCTCAGACTCACGCTTTTGTGGCCGAACGGCGCGAGGTTCTTGATGGCAAATTGCAGGGCCTCCTCGATGTTGTGGGCCTTGATCAGCTCGATGAGCTCCTGCTTGGCCAGCAAGAAGTCCATGCCGCTGTTCTTCTCGAGAAACTGCAGCGCAACACTCTGTCAGGTCTGCTCTAGTGACGTTTGCGTCCTCCTCTTCAACGCACCTCCGGGTCCATGTTGGCGAGTTTCCCGCGCGCTTTCTGGATCTGACCTTTCAACAGCAGCTGCTGGATGCTCATGCGCTCCTGCACCGACTGCAAGTCCACTCGAGCTGCTTGCAACAGCCCCGTCAGTGTGTCTTTTTCTGACTACTTTACTTATTAAACTGTTGTTCAAACTCGAAAATCCAACTTCAGGACGCACGTTTGGTGGCCGAGTCGCGCCAGAAGGCCTCCGCCACCTCTCGGTAGCCTTTGCCTACCAGGTAGTCCATCACCAGCCGGTTCATGGACCTGTAATGACAGTCATCAGCGTCAATTAACGGCTCGACAAGTACAAGAATGCGATACCCGCTCAGAGACGCACTCTTTGGACACACGCATGCGCCGGCGCGCACCGTGTTTCTTCCAGCGGCGATCATTGGCCGGCGTGCCACTGAAGCCCACCTCGGCCGGGCCCAGGCGGTGGCTCGTGCTGTTCAGCGTCACGTTCCGGGAGTAGCCGCGCATTTTGGTGACGAATTACGAGCCTTGCGCGCGAAAAGCGAAATGGCATTTTGAGCGTGTCGCGCCGCTTTTATTCTGGCTGACGCCACACAAAGAACTGGGCATACCTATCCTCTACGACTTTCAACCAATGGAATCGTAGGATGTACCACTATGTGTGGCTTCGGTAGTGAATCGACTTCAAGCGATCTTTTGTGTAATCAGAAAGTGGTTAAAATACGCTTCCGGTTTCCAGCACGATACCGAAGGCATACACCGCCGCCCATCTGCAAGTATGGGTGAGCACGGCATTCACAGCGAACAGTAACGCTGCGATGTTTTCCTAAATCAGCGCGGCGACAAACAATTGCGAGTTTAAAACCTGCGTGGAATTACGTCATGTGTTGTATTTACCTACCCCTACTAAGAATAACGACTATTTCGGAGGGCCAGAAACCACACCGAAGAAAAGCTCAACGAGGACAAAGGCGATGCTCGGCATGGGGCGCTCTCCGAGCGGCGGCGGCGGCGAGTTCAACATCGCGTTCGTGAACGGACCCATCAAGTTCCTCAGCGACGAGGGCGTGCTCTACTCGCGCCTCTTCCACATCGTACGCCGCTGGCGAATTGCCCGTTGCAGTGTCCTTATACGTCGAATAGTCGACAACAGCTTTATATTATCACATATATCACTAATTTTGTATTTTATTTAAAGGTGGATACGGACTCGGATGGTTATATTGGAGGCACGGAGGGGGCAGCGTTTATCCGAAGGGCGCGGCTAATGAACGACGCCAATAGAGAGGTGCGCTGGCGGAGGATATGCTGCAACTTGCAAGTACGGGACTGACCGGGTGGCTGTGGCTGCGCAGATCTGGCGGCTGGCCAGTGGAGGCAAGTCGCAGGAGAAGCTGAACAAGGACTGCTGGTTTGTGGCCATGAAACTCGTGGCGTTGGTGCAGAGCACCGGAAAGTGCCAGATGCAGAGTCTTTACTCAGGGGATCCACTGCCGCTGGCGGACTTCCAGTTGGAGCAGCCAGTCGACAATGTGGTAGGAACTGCCGCTGAGTGAAAACACGGGTGGATGATGAAGCGGAGTGTTAATTGGTCTGTTTCGGTGGCTGGTTGGGACTGTAGCTGCTAGAAGAGGCGGTTCCGGAATTCAAACGATCGTTTGTGGTGTCCGTCAGTACTCCAGTTGTTGTCGGGTCAGGGTATTCACGGTACACCCAGTATGTGATCTCGACGAAGGTACACTGGCACGGTATCGGGGTGAGATTGTAGGAATCATGCTCATCGTATTTTTGTTTTTGTTGCGACTTGCCTCTTCCAGACAAACTGTTCGCACTTCCCATGCACTACTGCGCAAGTTAAACGGCGGTTCAGTGACTTGGAATGGCTTCACCAGCGCTTACTCATGCATTTCCGAGGTAGACGCTCCGAAAATCGAACCCAGTCTACTTATTTTGGATGCCGGCTAAGTTATGGATTCATTCGTTAGGTACTATCATACCGCCGCTACCGGAGAAACGCTGGACTGGAAATATGGATGCAACGTTTGTGGAAGAGCGTCGGCAGGCATTAGAGCATTTTATCGTACGTAGAGGATTCATATTTCGAAATGTTGCCGGTGACTAAACTTGGTGTGCCGCATTTTGACAGAATGAAGTGTGCAGTCACGAAAAGCTCTCTCAAACGTTAGAGCTGCAGATCGTTCTCACTGCGAGTACTGAGGTTTGTGCTGGGGGTTTTCTACGACACAACTATGGACGGCATTCATCTGACATGAAGCTGTTGGCTTTATGCACCAGGGATTAATTGCAGGGAAAGAGTTGTTAAAGGTGGCATCGATTGCAGCTGCATATGTGCCAACAACGGCGTCTGTGAGTTCCTTGTGGAGCTCGTTGAAAGATGGTGTATTTCTGTCTTCCAACGTCCAGCAAGTCGAGATCAAGACGGATGACGACTACGCGAGGGTGAGTGTGCAAAGCGATGCAGGTTAATCGTTTCGATAATTCGGTAACTAATCTAGCAAGTCGTATTATCCTTAGATTGGCCAACATATCGACGAATACGAAAAGCGAATCCGAGATGTGACTCGTTGCTCAGATATAGTCTACGCTGCACAGCGCAGCGAGGGTACGAGCTGTCGCGGTTCGGCAGTTATTTGTCAGCGCTCTCGGAGCATGAGAAGAAAGATCGGGATATGAAACAACTCGCAGAGGTAACATTTATGAGTGTTCTGCTTGCTTGAGGATGTTATGTTATATATGACTAAGTATAATGGTGTAGGTTGCTGGTGACCACTTCGAGACTGTGTCAAATATCTATCAGGACCAGGTATGTGTAGCAAAAATATATGTCATGGGTTGCTAGCTTTGTAACATACTGACAGTTTTCTATCGTAACGTAGCTCGACAAATTACTGTCGATGTATGTGTCCATTGTCCGATATCAAGCGGGGAAGGTGGATGCTGTCAAGGTACGAGCCTGTTGTAGATGACCCTTCAGTAGATCGTTACTTATATGGAGGTGGATTTTGTGTGTGTAGACGGTCATGCACAACCGTGAGTCTGCGATTCATGAGGTGCAGCAAGCGAATGCGAGCATGCAACGAAACAAAGAGCGGTTTGCGGCCGCGCGTGCAAGCAGCGGTGCAGCAGCTTCTGCTATGCGAGCTGAGCAAAAGATGGCGTCTGTACGTGATGCACCAAAACACAAGCTTATGCAAATTCTATACGAACCAGAGTTGACATTCATTGAATTGATAATACAGGCGGAAGATCGTATGAACCAAGCCAAGGAGCAAGTGCAATTCATTGCAAATAGTTTGAAGGTGGAAACAAAACGCATGGACACCGGAAAAACTGCGAATTTGAAGACGGCTTTGCTATCGTTGGCGAACTTGGAGCTTGATTATCACGTTCAGGTAACCCTAGTGATTACATTTTACGCCTTGATTATCTTATGTGTACCTAATGGACAGTGCTAACTACTACTATGATGTGTTGTTACAGTCCCGAGCAGCATGGGAGGGTTGCGTTCATTCCTAGAGCTGAGCGAGGAAGAAGTCGCAGCGAGTGAAGAGAAAGCCCGGTCCCAGATCACGTACAGAAAACCAGGAGAGAAAGATTTGGGCCAAATCATTGGGCTGCTGTGAGTGACTGCAACATTTCTTGTGAGCAACCAAAATAAATTGTAGTATTTACTTTAAAGCTCTGTAAAATGGTGCGTTTAAGCTGGATGAATCTGTGCTGCACCACTGCCTGCAGAGGATGGAGCGTTGTCAGCTTGCTCTTCTACGTTATCGTTCAGAGGCTCGGTATGCAACTCTTGATCCACAGCATGAGTACTGGCGTCTTCATTTTCGTCTTGATCATCGTCGTAGACATTGTCGCCCATTGTATCGTCTTCTTCCTCCTCCTGCCCTGGTGCATCGGTTCCGTCGGCATCATCACCATCGTCCACGTCAATATCGGCTTCTCCGTGACCGCCTAACGACTGAAAGCTGATATCGATTATACCACCACCATCTTCAAACTGCAGGCCGTCAAAAATTTCCAAGTCCTCATGCAGGCTCATGCTGGTAAGCGCATAATCTTCATCATCGTGAACATTCGCTTCACCAGCAGTATCTGCGGCGCCATCTTGGGCAGCAGAAAGTTGTTCCAGTTGAGTTGTCGCCTGGTGCTCAAGCTTGCTATCTTCCGAATCTGTCGTGCCACCAGTCCCTGTTTCCTCTTTCTTTACAGAAATCGCTTTCTCCTTGATCGAAGTCGCCTCATCTGTGAATGGATTAGCTTCTTCCTTGATAGCGGTGTGTTCGTTCCTCGCAACCTTGGCTTCCTCTTTCATGGAGCTTTTATTTTCCGCTTCATCAAGTTTCTGAGCAATAAGTTATTAGTATGTTATCCAAGCGTATAAGTATTAGCTCACAGTGCCGCTCAGAATTCACCAGTCATCAGATCCTCGTACCTTCGCCATTAGAAGGCGTTTCATTCTATCTGCCATGAGCGCTTCCAATGACGAGTTGCCACCTTGTGGCGCAGTTTGCCTCTGGAGTACACATACAGGCAAAACATCAATCAATAATCCGGCCATTTATCCCGTTCATACGCTGGGGACCGTTGGCTTTCGCATCGTACCTTGTACATCGCCTCAAGGCGTTTAAAGTTCGCCTGAGCATTCGGCTTCACAATAGCACCAGATGCGAGCAGCTTTAGTTTAGAAGCATCACTTGGTTGCTTAGCTCCCGTTGTAGCTCCAAAGGGGAGTTTTGGATTTGAGCCTCGCGCCCACTTCTCTAGAAGGCGTTGACATTCGTGGGAAATCGGGCCGCAACCTCGAAATTCAGGAGTTAGGAGCGCCCTAAGTACCACACAACAAAAACAGGACACTCATTAGCCAATCCAACATGATCAGTGCCTTTCACGCTACGAAAGCAACTTACCTCGCACATGTGACCGTAGACTTGTACTGATCCAGCTTCCCGCGGCCAAGCTTACACCATCCTCCATCAGGAAGTTGTTTGAAGATCAAGAAGCGCTCACAAGACGTGATCATATTCAGGTTCTCCGTGCTTTTACACGGCCGAATAGCTTCATGCACTGTAGAAACTTGCCCACAACCTCAAGTTCGTCATTGAGCATAGCCTGATTCACGTAGGCAGGGTTGAAAATAATGTTGATCTCAGGTGTGAAGAGATCTGGTTTCAGCTGCAGGGTACCGAAGTCGCTCATCACATCCAATAAGGCAAAGATCATTCGCAGTCTGTTCAACACAGTCAACGAAACATCTGGTTAGTATGGCTTTAATAACGATTCATGCTGCCTAAATAAAGACATAAAAAAGCTTACTGGTCGACAAACTGGTCCCAAAGAAAGCCATCAGCGTCCATTGGTCGGAGTCCCTTGTACATACCCCGGACCGTGTTCGTATGACTGAAGACGTCCAGTGTTGTTGCGCCGAGGTCGATACCAAGTTGCTCTAATAAGAATGTGCAAACACAACAGAACATACCGCACAGTGAGCATGACATCAGCTTAGTTCCACTCGATACAACAAATATTACCTGAGTAATACGCGGCAAGGATGCTGCCGCTATACTTCGAGTACACCGACGGAAATGCAAGCTTGTGGTGGCAACGCGAGCATATATCGAGCTCTGGTGGGTTGCGTATCCCACATACACCACAAAGCTGTGAGCAACGCACATTGGGGCCCTCAATAGCAGGGTGCCACCCAAAGTAGTCCGTCACCGTAAATTTGCGTGCCTCCATAAGCTCAACCACCTTTTCACGCATGCTATGGGCGATACAAGCTCGCTTTAAACTGAACCGCGACAAGCACGTAATATAGTTAGCGGTAACCAAATGAGCAGCAAAATGTGCTTTATCGCACCTGTAGAGGCCAATGATGACAGTAAAGATTTCGCGAACACGTAGCATCCACTTGTCGACACTAAGCAGCTTCTCCCGAATCCAGCGCTACAAGGAAAGAAGACGCATGTCCAATCAGTGGTCATTCATAAGTGTTTAGCTCAGCATCACTGTAGTTCACTAGTTATAAATTTCGGCTTATCCAAATAAATACTCACTTGCAAATATGGTTCGATAAACTTTTCGGCAAATGGCTTTATTGGATAGCCAGCGACCTATCCGCAAATAAAGCGAGACAAAGCATCGATGAGAACAAATAAAATGTCTTCGAATCCTATAAACGAACGTACCGAGCCAATTTCGCCTAGCCTCAAGGATGCTAAGTGGCCGATCAGCTCAAAATGCCTCTTATCGTTGGTCTCTAGGTTGGCGCTCAAAATTGCCCTCCGAACCTATAGCGCAGAAGCATATTCAGACCAGAATCTAGACGGTTAATCACCCAAAGTTGTACGTTACCCACGACACTGGCAACTTACCGATAGTGCATTTGTGCCGCCCTTTGTCAGATCTTCTGGTGACACACGATTCTGCTGCATTATAAAGCAACTGCCGCAAAGTCGTCCGACTTCACCCATACACAAAACCAAAAGACAAATCGGTTAGGCCGATTTAATAGGGCGCTTGCACAATTACCATACTTCGTACCAACAAATGGGAAGATTGCGTTCTCCCCAACACACGCAGGATGCACGTGGAGACCGCAGCCCCATTACAAGTGAAGACATCTTCTTTCTTCCCACAAATGAGGCACGACTCCTCTTTTGCGTTCGACGTCACTGGCACCTCGGCATTAACATTTCCCTGTTGATCGGTCGGTTGTTGTACCGCCGCGGTCGTCACGGCTGTCGTATTGTTTTGCTGCTGCTGCGGCTGCAGGGCCTTGCTTTCCGTCCCAATAGCCGTTGCCGAGGATATCGGAGGCTGGGCCATTGATACTGCGCTTGTCGTATCGATCAGGTGCTGCACTCCCTGGCCTGCCAATAAAGACGCCACGTGGATGTTCGGCGTGGGGTTCGCACGCATCTGCATCTGCAGTCCTTGTGGCACTGCTGCTGGCAGCACGTTCACGTTCTGCGAAGCCATCGACGTCGACACATTCTGGTGCCCCATCATCGCCGCCATGGCAGCAGCCTGCTGTTGCTGAGCATTGCGCCGCGCTATCATAATACATCTCCCATTAGAAACAACCCAACCACTTCGATCAACTGCCGCCCGACCGTACCTGCCATCACCGCTGAGTACTGATGCTGTCTCTGCTGCATCTGGAGCTGCTGCTGCTGCTGTGCCAGTGATGTCGGGATGCCTCCCATGAGGCTCATCATGCTCTGCGGCTGCTGCATGGGCTGCGAGCCCATAAAGAACAGGTTGCCGTGGCCCGGCTGGCCCGCGAACATGGTCTGCGCCAGGTCAACGGAGCCCGTTGCGTCCGTGCGCATCTGCTTGAGCGCGCGCTGCTCGTCGCTCTCCGCGGCCGCGCGCTTCTGCTGCAGGGCGTCGCCCGCGCCGCCTGCTCCTCCAGCCCCGTTCATCCGGCGTGGTTTTATACGAATGAGCTCCTGTGAGTGGCCCACACCTAAACTACCTGCCTGCAATAGAAGACCTGTGCCCTCTGCTATACAGAATGCAAGATTACAACGTGGGACAAATCCAATGCGGAATGCCTTAATAGAAGCCCTGGCTAGTGCACTGTTGGAAAGATCACTGAACATGCTGGCCAAGGCGACGCGTCTCGCGCGGCTCTCGCCTGCTCTGCGCAGCGCCCGCGCGCTGTCCACCGTGGTGGAGGACGAGGTCAACAAGTTTAACGCCGCCTCGTCGTACGTTCTACCCGGACAGCCGGCTCCTGTGAGCTCCAAAGCGAGACTAACGAGTAGGATGATGATGCTGTGCGTGTGTCTGCAGCGACTGGTGGGCGCCTAAGAGCTCGACGGGCGTGGGGCCGCTGCACCAGATCAACCCTGTGCGCGTCAAGTACATCCGCAGCCACGTGATCGAGCACTTCGGCCACGCCACGGAGGACGACCCCCTGCCGCTGCGTGGCCTGCGCGTGGCTGACGTGGGCTGCGGCGGCGGCATCCTGTCCGAGGCGCTGTGCCGCATTGGAGGCACGGTGGTGTCCGCGGACCCGGGCGAGCAGAACATCGCGGCGGCCAAGCAGCACGCGGCGCTGAGTCGCCACACTAGCAGCATCGACTACCGCTGCTGCACGTCTGGTGCGTCGTGGAGGTTGGAGGTTGTGGGAGTGATGGTAGGATTGGGATACTGAGGACGATGTGATGGTTGTGTGTGTGGTAGATGATCTGGTGGCGCAGGGCGAGCAGTTCGATGTGGTGTGCTCGCTGGAAGTCATTGAGCACGTGTCGGACGTGCAGGCGTTCCTGCACTCGCTCACGCCGCTGGTGAAGGTGAGAGTGGGGTGTGAGTCACATTGGTGGGGTAAAAAGTTGTGATCTAACATGTTGTGTGCACCGCTGTGTGAATTTTAGCCGGGCGGCTTGCTCTTTCTGTCGTCGATCAACCGCACACCTCTGTCGGCCGCGCTGGCTATTGGTGCTGCGGAATACGTGCTGCGAATCGTGCCACCAGGTACAGACTTCGTGTCTTTTATTGCTAGCTGCACGTGGCAATCAGTGCTAATTTCTGTGAATGATTTGCCTTTGTGTGCGTGCAGGAACGCACGACTGGAACAAATTTGTGCAGCCCAGCGAGTTGGAAGCGGGCCTAGGGCAAGACGGCTTCACTGTGAAGGACGTGTCTGGCATAGTGGGCGACCCAATTTTCCGCAGCTGGCGCATCCACCCAACGTGCACTGAGATCAACTACATCATGTGTGCATCTAAACCACAGCAGTAATACCAAGAACATGATCCAAGAATCGCGCAAACAAAAGCCAATTGAGTGGATGTGTAGCATCTTAAAAAACATACAAAAGCTGTCTGCTGTTCATTTTTGAGCTACCGTTCGTCTTCTGAATCGCCTTCCTTGTTTTCCTGTTCGGATCTTTCGCCTTCGGCGCGAGCACTGTAGTAACGTTGAGCTGCCCAATAGGACGCAACCAGGGCTTCATAGCGTTCATTCTTGACCAGCGAAAGCTGTAGATCGTGATCATCCAATGTAGCCTGGTCCTTCAACATACGATGAAATAGTCGGTCACGTGCGTCTTCAGATACCGGCCAGTTTGATTCAATAGCCAGACCCGCGAGCTCCTTCCACTGATGCTCCAGGGCGTCTAAGTTTTGGACAGCACCAGGTGGATAAGTAAACGATTTAGTCGAGAGAAAGTTGTGACCTGCAACTCGTTCACATAAGACATAGACTTACTTTCTCCACTGAATTCAACATGAATATGCGGAGTGTTGTCCTCATCTGCATCTGCTTCCAGCTCCCTCACCTTTCGTCTGGATTCGAGTTCATAGTCAAACTTAGATAAGTCACGCTAACTACAGTAGAAAAGGAGTTAGCTTACCGAATCGTCCTTAGGGCGTTGGTGGAGATGAACACAACAGGTACCGAGACCTGCTGCACTGCTACTGCGACAGCTAGCGAATTTGCAGCAAGAGGGAATCTTGGGTCACCCACAATGATTCCTGCGGGGCGCTTGGCATCAAAGTACGATAGCTGCCGCATTATTGAGCACCCGCCGGTAGTTTTTGGGTCTCGCAATCTGACAGCAATGAATGCATCTGCCAATTGGCCCTGCTGCACATGCACGAGTGGCGAAATTCGCATCGGATCCTCCTCGCACGGATTAAAAACCTTAGGGTCTGGAAAGAACAGATCTTGTCTGCCAAGCGGCAAATTCGTCCCAGCGCCGTCATCCGAGCTGTAATCCGCAGGCTTTAGGAATTCATACGTCTCAGCTAGTAACTCGATGTCTGCAGTAGAAGCCACAGATACCGACAGGAATCCCGCACTCGCGGCATCGATAAGAAATGCAGCAGATTGCCGCAAAGGATCGTTATCTTCCGGGTGAACTGCAAAACGATCCGAAGCGCAGGCGCCACTAAATACGAAGCGTAGCTGGAGATTTTCGTACGGGCGCACACCTGCCATCTGCTCAAGCAGTCGTGCACCGGAGTCTGTGGAGACCATGACCAGAGGAATGCGGATGGGATGCGGTAGTGATGAGGCGGGAGGAAGACGGACACGAAGTGGTTTCTCGCCAACTCGCTGTACGAAGATCACACCTTTGGCTCCAGCTTCATCTGCCATTGCCGCCTTTTGGTGCATCGGGCACCCAAACACGCTCTTCTCACCAAGGCCATCAGCCCCACAAGAGAAAACATGAGTCAATATTGAATGCAAGCAGCTACTAATACAAATGAAAGTAAGTGCTTACCGCGACGAGAACATATTTGTCGGTAGCATTGAACGTGAGCGGACCACATGCATCAAAGGTCGAGCTAGAGCTAGCTCGCGAAAGGCACAGCTCGGTGGTCCACCATCTGAAGACAGCACGGCATACAGCTTAAGCTCAGTAGCTTTGTCGCCTACACTTGAAACCTACATGACAGAAACAAAGACGTCAGATACCAAGTTTACCACGTGCCATCCAAGCCTATCAACACACCACATAGTCGAAGGTCTCTTCGTTGACTGGGTCGTAGATGACAGCAGTGGCGCTTGCAGCTTCAATGGCGCTCTCCTTCAAAGATGGTTGGGGCTGAGTGCAACGACCGTCGTGCGTCTGGAAGTGCAGTGTGCGTGGCAACTGCGCTGCCTGCAGCGCTTCCACCGCCTTCTGCAGTGTGAAGCCTTCCAGTGAATCTTCATTAATGCCGATGAGCCGGTCCCCGATCTCCGCCAGCCCCGACGCCTCCACAGCTCTGCTGCGACCTTCAGAGTCAGCGATGAACTCCAGCACCTCCAGCTTCTCACTCAGTCGCAGCCCAAGCGGCGCGCTGGTTGCCACAACCACCGAGAACTGCTGCGCACCCGCCGGACACGTTCTGACCGCCCCTGGAGACTCTGGCCCAGCACTGGCATACGCACATACTGCCACAAGAATGAGGATGCACCGCAGCCAACAAGAGCGAAGGGTTGCCTTCATCGTTGCGAATCTTCAGCTATGAACCGATATCTATTTTCTTATCAAAAGATCTTTTGGTTCCACGTTGAAGTTATAGAAAACTCTGCTCTACCAACCATAATGTTTTTCGTCGAAAAGTGTTCGAGCTTGGTGTAAGTTAGAATTCACTTTCGTGGGCCCAGAGTTTGAAGGTCCGATCGAAACCACAGGACACGAGGTGCTTTTCATCTGGAGCAAAGTCGGCGGACATGACCTTACCATCGTGTGCACGCAGCGTATTCATCAGCTTCCAGTCGCGAGTTCGCCAGAGCTTAATAGACGCATCATAGGATGCACTGAGCAACAGCTCGCTAGACGCAGGTGAAAAGCGCACTTCAGACACCAAGTTGCTGTGGGCCGGGATCATGTACGAGCACTTCTGCTGTCTGAGGTCCCAGATGCGCACGCTGCGATCATCGCTGCCCGAGGCCACTTGCACTCCATTAGCAGCAAAGTCCATGGACAGAATCTGCTTTGAGTGGCCCTGTAGTGGCATAATAGCCTTGCCAGAACGCAGGTCCCACACACGGCCGTTGCCGTTCAGATCACCTGTAGCTGCTAGCGCGCCGTCCTTCTGGAATGCGATGGCATATACCTCCTTGTAGTGACCTTCCTGGAGCAGTAGTTCCTGTGCCGTCGCGACATCCCAAAGTCGCCATGTATGATCGAAACTTGTGGTACCAACGTAGTTACCCAGAGGGTGGAAGGCAACCTTACCCAGTCGGGCCTTATGACCCGTTAACACAGCCAGAGGCTCGTTGCGACCCGCACACCAGAGCCGTGCAGTACCATCAGCCGAGCCACTGCACAGGCACACGCTGTCATCGCCATCGCTCATCTCTGAAAATGTGTTACTCGGATGCCATGCCACCCCAGTAACACGGTCTTCGTGACCACGAAACACTTTAACCTCGTTGGCACTGGTGGCGTCCCAGACCTTCACAAGACTACTCCACGAACCCGTGGCAACATGAGCGCCATCAGCTGAGTACCGAACACTGGCAAGCGGCCGCACGTCGCCGTTCTGACTGGCGATGTTCGCCATTCGAAGCGATGTGGCGTAGAGCTCTGCGGCGTGGTGGTCCACCGTCCGTGCGCGCTCTTCCTCGGTCATCTGCATCTCCTGCCGTTCTCGCTTCAGCCTCGCCCCCACCACACCTGTCGCGTATCCAAAAATGGCAGCGCGCACTTTCTTGAGCTGCTCGTTCTTAATGGGCACGTAGAACAACTGGCCTTCTTGCGGCTTGACGCTCTTTTCAGGCTTCCCCGCCTCTCCGTCCGGCGTCTCCTCTTCTGGCCGAGCCTCCTGCTTCTGAATATCCGCCAGCACCTGGTGCACAAAGCCCGTCTCCTCCGCCTCCAGCTCCAGCCTCGACAGGATCTCGCGCAGTCGCTCTCGCCGGTCCGCCGGCCTCTCTCCGAACAGCGTGACCGGCTCGCCCAACTGCCGCAACCGCCGCAGCACCTCGTCCACGCTTGTGGGAACCGCGATGTTGCGCGCGCGCTTCTCGGCTTCGATGCGGCGCAGCAGCTGCGCGTGCTTCTCCTGCGCGGCGCGACTGCTCTCCGACAGCTGCAGCACCTCCGTCTCCACGTTGTCCGACACGTTCACGTTGCCCGCGCGGACCGCCGCCTCCAAGTTGCTGGCCACGCGCCCATTCCCGCCCGTGGAGTGCGCGCTGCTGGGCGCCATGTCGCCGGCGCCCACGCCGCTGATGGCACCGAAGTAGATGCCCTTGCGCTCGCCCATGGTCAGATCGATCGAGTATAATGCAGTGCGTGGTGCAGGACGGTATGAACTTAACGGTTACTTAGTGCTACTTCACGGATGGGCGTTGCTGCACACGTCAACACAATTAAACACACTTGAAGTGATGGCGACGCAGCAGAATCTGATGTCGTCTCCGGCGTTCCATGGGGACGACGACTGGGTGCGCAAGCACCTGAAGGAGCGAGATGCCGAGCGCGCACGTCGCAACAGCCCGAGCGGTGGCCACCCCGAAGTCGAGACCGTGCGCTTCGACCGCGCCGAGTTCACCAAGCAGATCCAGGTCTGCAGGAAGCTAGTGAGTGACTAAAAGATGGCAGTTTTTATTGAGAGTGTGCTGCTTGATTGGGTAGGAGTTCCTGGACGCGGACGTGAGCGACGGGTTCGTGATTGGACTCAAACGGCGCCGCGAGTTCGCGCTGCAGCTGTGTCAAGACTACCCCAAGTTTACGGAGGCGCAGAAGCTGGAGCTCGTGCTGGCTCTGGCGGTGGACCTGGGCGTGCGCGACTTGGCGTATATGATGAAGACATTGCCTTCTATTAAGCGATCCGGACTGGTGCTGAACGTGGCGGCGGCCGCGTTGGGGTTTAGCCGGAAGAACGACCCCAACATCTCAAAGAGCGTCAAGCGCGGGCTTGTCCCTCTTGCGGAGCAGTTCTTCTTGATGATTGGCACCATTCAGCCGGGACCCATGTTTCTGTTGAACTTGAGAGTGGATCTGGGCATATTAATTGAGAGGCATCGTGAGCGACTGCCCAAGCCCAGCGTGGAGGCCCTGGAGCTGCTGGACATGGTCATGCGCGACCTCTTTGCCACACAGGGTAGCATGCGCTTCCGACGCATCGACTTGTCCTCAGAAGACTTAGCAGCATTTGTCCTGAAAAATGAGCGCGTGCATCAAATCCGGGGCTGGGCCGATCTGCAGCGTCGCCTTGTCGGACAACAAAGATTTTGCTTTGGACTGTTCCACGTCCACATGCCTCATGCGCCACTCGTGTTCGTTCAGGTGGTTGTGACGGATCATCTGTGCAGTACAATCACACCAATATTGGACGCAGAGTCTCCGATAGTGCCAGCGCCTTCGCACATCATCTTCTATTCCGTATCCACGTCAAACACGGGACTGCGCGGGCTGAATATTGCGAGCCACCTGCTGTTCCTTACGATCCAGCGTATGAGCAACATGTTCCCAGAGCGTACGACGGCTGCAACACTGTCTCCTGTTCCAGGTTTTGGGAAATGGTTTAAGGCAGCTCTTGCAGAAGGGGACCAACAAACTCAGCTCAAGCAAGTACCAGAAGCGGGAAATGCGCTGAAAAAGAAGAAGCTGAAGGATCCCAAGTTACAGCAGCCAGAACCGCTTCAACGAAGCTTCTTTACAACGGAGCAAGCGCAGCGTCTCACCATGAAATACGGTGTTAATCACTTAGTGCTGCATAAATGGTTGCTGAAGAAGATCAGCGACCCGGACTGGCACAAAGACGTCGAGTTGGTGGAAAGCATTCGCGATGTCATGACAGCAGCGTGTGCGCGTTACATTCTGTTTGAGCGGAAGCAGGACAAGATCTTGGACCCTGTTGCCAACTTTCATTTGCAGAACGGCGCGCAGGTGGAACAAATCAACTTTATGGCTGATACTACGCCATCGGCTTTGACGACGTCGCTTGGCATGATGATTAACTACCGCTATTGCATGACGTCTATCGACGTGACATCAGTGTCGTACAAGCGAAAATCTCTTGCGGCAGTATCGCCTGCAGCGGCACGACTTGTCTGGCCGACCACCAGCGTTATTCTGGACGGTAATCGCACATGCGGTGCTTGCGTTTGTTAGATTTTAAGGTTTGGCTGGACTAACACTCACCGGTATCACAGAGGTCGAGCGTTTGAAGGATGAACGTAACACGCCACTGTTCGCTAATGTCTATCGAGCGGGCGAGGTGATCAGTGCGCGTGGATCTTTGCCTACTGCTATCTACTTTATCGCGTACGTTATTTTTTTCATGAGACCGAGACAATATTTACTTCATTTACTGAGCTTGTGCGTTTTGCGTTGCAGGTCTGGAAGAGTGCGCGTGAACTCTGCCCACCCTTACACCCTGTGCGAAGGTCACACGTTTGGTGAGCGCGAGTCACTAAACGATGAGCCTGTTCCTTTCACGGTTCGCGCGGAAACAGCAACACACCTGCTGCTACTACCGTACGACGACGTGAAGGCCATCCAGCGCGAATCGAACATCCTGCGTGATTACGTCGGGAGTGATCCTCGAGTGTGGCAACAGCAGCTCTACATGTCTTTCTACGGGAGCAAACTGTAGCTGGCATATCGATTTGGGAGGCGAAGCGAGAAGGTGAAGAGAAGAGAGGTGAGCAAAAATGTACTATACTGAGAAAACGAACGATGTCTCCGCGGGCAATCTAGCACTACATCTCTACTTGGCAGCCTTTTTTGGCAGATCCTCCAGACGCATCGTTCCGTCCTTGAGCATCGCAATTTCCGCGCGGGTCAAGAAGCGGCCACCAGGTCCACGGGGACGGCGCATGGCGTGCTTGTGTCGCGATTGGTGCAGGTACGCCTTTCGCTGGCGGTTGGCTCCTAGCTTGGCCTCCATCTTCGCGCGCTGCTGTCGTCGGATCATGATGCGGTGGTACTGCTTGGCGTTCACGTACACAGGCTCTTCCTCCGACGCTTCAGATGCAACTGGAGTATTGCCTCCCGTGTGTCCACATTGCAGAACAAAGGCCAGTTTAGCAGTGATATTTATTGCACGTGCCTTGGCAACCTGGTCTTACCAGGAACTGCGGCATCAGCATCATTTGCGCGCTGTACATCTGCTGCAGCTGCTCACTGTTGGGTTGCTGCTGCTGCTGGTTCCCAATGCAAAGCACCACAATAGTCAGCACCACTAATCACACCGCCCGAACCACTTCGTTGCGTACCATTTGCTGGAGCATCTGCAGTTGCTGGGCCTGGTACAGCGCGAGCTGCTGGGCCTGCGCCTCGCTCAAGCCCGCCGCCATGGTCGCTTGGTCCGTCTGTTCTTGCGGTGGGGTCTGCGATTGCATCGCTGGCTGCTCGGTTGCGTCCATGGCTCACTGGAGGTGTCTACGAGGGTTCATTGGGGGCAAGATCACGGGAAGGGCAAGTGAGGATTTCTCGCACACGTCACAGAGAGAGGACCAACGCAGCCACATCACGTACATGCTGAGGAGCCAATGACTGTTTCTCGTTTCCAGGGGCGACGATTATTGGCCAAGAACGCCCACACCTCTCTAGCTGACTAAATATAATGCATTTGGAGAGTTTGGTATAATACACCGTTCACGCTAATTAGTCGGCCTCTGACTGTACTTGTGATGTGGCAGTTCGGAATCGAAAATGAGGCAGACTAATTGCGGTGCATGACTGCTTATGGTGTACGACTAAATGTGGTTTTACAGAGTCGTGATTGCACCGCCTCGTCATATCCCTGTTGAAATGAAACTCTTTGCGACACTCAGCCAGGGCTCCCAAAAATATATTTACTGGAAATACAATACAATATCAAGGCGAAAATAATGTATTTCGAGAAACTCAAACTGGGATAAAATATCGGCACCGTTGGAGTCCATGTTTTTCTCTCTACGTATTTCCCACGATAAATACATGGAAACCATTCATGTATCGAACGAAAAATAAATTCCGGTGCGCAAGGAATGGGGTTGTGTGCGTCCTCGCTTCTCAAAACCAATACCAACGTATCCGCAGTGCCCGTACCCGCGCGCACGCCGTGCCACCGGCTGCCGCTCAGACCCCACCTGCGCCTTCGAAGCGCCAAGCCCCCGCGTGCCTAGACAAGCCGTGCCATTGCGCCTCTTCGACCTGCCGCGCCTGTTTGATGGAGCTGCGTAACGGTACCTAGTTAAGGTGTGCTGCGGCTGTAACAGGCCGTACCTCGAGCATGTATGAAAGCTCGCTTATAGACTGGTGTATTTGCCTGCGTTATGCATCGTCGTCGTCCGTTACTCTCGGGACCAGGATCCGTGCTCGGCCGCGTCCGCGCAGCGGTTAAGGGCAGCACCAACGGCGTGGAAAGTGCAGGCAGTGCTAGTGAGGGCAGTGAGGGCAGTGTCAGCGGCGAGTCTGATATCAATGCCGCAAGCGACATCGAGGACGCCGGTGACAAGGATAAAGGAGAAGACCAAATCAGTGGAGCAGAAAGTGCCAATGGAGACGCCGCACGACGAGACGACCACGCCGATGACGGAAATGCAGCAGGTGGCAGCCCCGGCGCGTCGGACACAAGCGAAAGCGACGCTCTAGCTCGGTCGCGCAAGCGGCGTTCCTCTGAAGTTGCTGACACCAATGTCGAGCCGCCTACCATCTGGCATGCAAGCTGGCCATCGTGGACGGCGTACCTGGAAGAGTACTCAACCAGAACGTACCAGCTGATCCGGATCTGCGAGGTTTTACGGCGGATGCTCGCAACGAACGGTTAGCGCAGCAAAAGCGTGCACGAGAGGGGCGTTGAATTCTTGCCAGCTGGGTGCGATCCGTACAGCGCGTGTACATATGTACACACGGCTGGACCAGGACGAAGTCGCGCTGCACGGGATCCCGCACCCGCCAACACATCAGGCTCACGGATTGTCCCTACAAGTTTACCGTACAATGGGTAAAGAAGGGCGACGGACGGCAGCTCCAAGTGAAGAACGGCTACTTCCGACACACCCACCATGTGACTCCAGAGATTTACGGGGCCTATCCCTGTTCTCGCGGCGTCGACGACGCCCGAGTTGAAGCGCGTTGATGGGATGCTAGCTGTCGGTGCTAAGCGGTCTCGCATCTATGACTACCTCCTCGAGCACAACCAGAATGTAATCCAGTCGGACGTGGATAACATGGTGCGCCAGCATGTGACGTCGGTGAC